>VYXB01008204.1:627091-849225 GCA_013397135.1 Pachyramphus minor | reverse complement strand
TTCCTTTCTGGAGGCTGAAAGACTGAAATTCCTCCTTGAAGTTTTGTGAGACTTAGAGAATTCTAAGTCATTTGTTTATATGATGGAATGCAGTTCACAACGAAATGTAAATACCAGTACTCTGATCCTCCTGCTTTTGCTTTTGTTATGACATAAAACTGTTTATTAAAATGGCAGAGCCAGCTTTAGGACATTTTGTCAGTCAGGCAAGACAAATAGCTAATTATTATGAGCCCTTTTGATATCTAATGAACTGTGAAGTTTGAGGCCAGGTCTTGCTTAGGCCTGGTTCTTTCAGTACTAGTCTCAGTAGGTAGAAGGTGAAGTTTTTTCCCGGGGGGGGTGGTGTAGGTTTTGTTAGATTTTTGAGAGGGTTGGGTGTTGTTTTTTCTCTTTTTTTCTTCGCCCTGGAATAATCTAGCATAAGGAAGATGAGGATTTGACAAATGATTTCAGAGCTAATGAAGAAGAAGCTTGTCTTATCCCTTTGTGTGCCCTGTTAAAACAATGCTTCTAACAACAGATATGGTATCAGACAACTCTGGTTAAGGCAAGTTTAATAAAAGAAATTAGATATACTTCTGGCTGACAATAACCTCTGTCCCATTGAAAAACTTAGCTACTGTCTTCAGTTTGATTAGAAATAGAATGACAATGTTTCAGGAATACAGATATGAAAAAGAAAAAACATCTGCTGTGTAATTTGTAGGTTATTACAGATGCTATGAAATTATAGTAATTGTGTTTTCTGTGCAATGCAGCACAATATCTTCAGGCATCTAAAATGTTTCTTTGAAGTCTTAATGAACTAAACACAGCCCCTGTTCCTGAGGGTGATGCAGACATGTGCTGTGCTTCATGTATAACTCTGCCGTGCATTTTTGTAGCCCAGTAGCAGATTTGAGGCTGGGAGAAATTGCAGATCTATCTATTATCCCTAATGATAGATGAAATACTAAATAACACAAAGTATTTCCTCAAAATGCCTTTTTTTTTACCCCTGTTCTAGCTTATAGTACTTTTCTTGCTGTTGGTTTGGGTTTTGTTTTTTTTTTTTCTTTTCTTTCTTTTAGTTCCCAACCTGTGGGAAGCATGTAGGAGCCTGCAGTCAGACAGCTCTGGATGTGGAAATGAAATCCTCTTTGCACAAAGTGCCTGAAGGGCAATGTTTTCCTTTCAGTCCAAATAAATGCATAATGAGTTTTCCAGCACCTGCGTTGATACACTCACTGCTCCATGGGGAGGAGTTAGACATGCTTACAAAAAAGTCACATTTTCATAGCCTGTGGAATTTCTGTTATGTCATATATGATTAAAGCTCGTGGTGTGTGTTGCACCAGCGCTTTAGACGGTGCTTATTCAGAGAAACTTTCTGCAGAAAGAACTATGACCAGCATGTACCCTAATTGCAGTGTTTGGTCTGGGCATGAATGTTCCCTATCTAATAAAAAGGAAAAATTTGCTGATGCCTTGAACAGGCTGAGATATATATATATATATATAACTCTGGCTGCATAAGAATATTAAGAAGAACAGAGAATAGAAAAAACTTAAACATATTACAAGTATTTTTTAGTCCAAACTGACTTTGCATTTTTGATTAGGGAGTATTCTCTCTGAGTCCTTGAATGTTTGAATTATTGTGTTTTATAGCATATGAACAGTCCAGCAATTACCTGAAATTAACCATCTGTTGTGTAGGAAAGTTTCTTACTCAGTTTAAGGTGTTACTTTTGTTAATAATAATATTACAGAAGATGGTACTAGGACATCAGATGCTTGAGGCCTGGTTCAAAGGGAGTAAGTTTGTAAAGCTACTTTTGGAACCAGTGTGAGCACAGCCTAGTTCCTGTGCAGTGCACCTGTGAGGCAGTAGCACAGCCCCTCCTGGGCTCTGCAGCTTGATACTAAGCTGCCAAGGCAGCAATAAGGGTTTTGTTCTTCAAGCACTGATGGTGTTTTAACAGTAAAGACAAAGGTAGAGCAGCATTTTTCTCAAGATCTATTAAAGTGCCTCTTTAATAATATTTTATATTAGCTGGACTTTAAAGCTGTTTTCATTTCTGGGTTATTTTGGAAGTATTTTGCTCCATCCTAGCCAAATGGCACCCCCTTCCAAACCAACCTAGAGACCAGTGAGTTATGCCTGAAGGAAGTTGCACTGCTCATAGGTAGGGGAATGGAAGCACAGAATGAGGAGACATCTGTTTCCATCTGCCTGCTGATTCTGAGTATTCCTGTTGGATAGTGATAGGGAACACTCAGTAGGGAATGTTCTCCCTACAGATTTATTCACGCAGTGACCTCTTGCTGGATCAGGGTGTTTCACAGTGAGCTCTAGACACCTGTGTTACATCAGGAATGTTTAGTTGTATAGCTCAGTTGCAGGAGGATGTCTTGCAGAAGACTGTTACACATTTTGGTATGCTGTCCTGTTTGAAAGAAGGTGCTTCTGTTGCCAGAGGGATGATTTACATGGACACTATTCTATACTTTCATTGTTTATCACCAGATGTGCATCTGGGATTGAATTTATTGCCCTTGAGGTGCTCTGAGGAGTAATTATGTTCTGAATCAAGCAGTCATGGGCTTTGTACCTTATCATTTGGCTCTTCTGCCTCTCTGCCTGTATCACTGGGTTCCTCAGAGCACAGTCTTTCCAGAGAGAACTTGCCAGTAATGAATTAGTTGACCTCAAGTAAATCCAGCCAGACATAACCATGAGGTCTGCATAGAAAATGTACCTCGTGGATGGATTTATGGAGCTCCCAGTGCAGTTGAAATGACATAGCTAGTTATGGGAAATGTATGGTTAGTTGTGTTCTATGCTGGACCTTCCCTCAGTTCTGTGCCATGGGAGAAACACATTGTGTGTATCAGCGCTGCTGTCAGGTTCGTTGTTTCCATGTTTTGGCTACAAAAGGTATTCTTGAACAGTAGGACTGGTTTTATGTCTCTCTTTAATACCTTGACAATAATGTTTATTTTTCAATTTTAGAAATTTTAGCACAAAATGTATTTCTTTTAGATTTTTGATTCAGTCAATCAAACAACTTGTTGCTGTGTTCATCAGCATCCCCTGCCTGCTCCAGACAGGACTGTGACCCTGCAACTCAGCCCTCAGTTAAGAGCAGGGAGTTAGGAGACTTCAGAAGGTGCAGTTTCTCTGCAAAACATGAGTAGGACAATGGAGGGAACTTCACTCTGACAGTGTGACATTTACTTAGGGCAGTGGAGTGGGATTTGGCCTTGCATTTGACTGTACAGCCCTGCTGCTGAGCTGCCCCCTTCTTAGGGTAAGAAGAAACATATTTTGGGCAGGGAAATCACTTTTATTTGGCTAAGAAACTGAATTTCTTCATTTCATGTGCCAACTTTTCTTTCTCTGAGCAAGATGAACAGCGACCATTGTGTTCCTGCTCCATCATTGCACCCCGCCCCACATCAGTTTTGTCTCTGCTGGTCTCCTTCCAGCACTGCTTCCAACTGGGAATTCTCAAATTCTTAATTTCTTGTTCACTCCAAATTTGTTTCTATTGTAGGTAAATTCCTTTGAGGGTAGAAATGGAGAACTGGTTTACTTAATATATATCGATTCCCATTTATGAAACAATTAGAAAACCGGTGATTGATTGATGGTCCTAACTATGAGTCTGAGTTGATTTCTACACTGGAAAAGCTAAACAAACATGTCCATTTTTATTGTTTTCCGTGATAGGTCAGTATGTGAGTGAGAAAAGTGATTCATTTCAAATAATATTTTGAACAGTGAGATTTTATTCTCACAACTAAGCTGATTGTGAAGTGGCACTGAACTCTACCAACCTTAGATATTTTACATGTAGTGGAAATGCTTTTCTAGAAGTAGGCATTGAAATAGCTTGTGGAAGAGCCACCGGTGCAGATTTTGTGTATAACTGAGATGATAAACCCTTTTTTGAATGTAATATCAGCAGGTATATATTGCACAAGGAAAATTTTGGCTGAGAAAATGGGGACTGAAACTTTTTTTTTTAAGTGCATCTCTCAGGAGCCTCACGTGTTTTGTTTTTCCTCTGGTCGGCAGTACGTAGTGTAAATTCAGAGCTTGGGAATGAATGGTCTTAGGAAAATTGCTTGGAAATGTCACCCTTTCACCTGGAGAGGTTGTGCATGGCTTTGGTGCTGAGACCCAGGAGCAGTTAATGATCCAAGGGTGGCATCCAGGCTGCCACTGTGTGCAGTGAACCCGCTCCCTTCCTTTAGGTTGGTACCTTTTCATTCTAAGCCAGTCTTTGTGATTTCTGAAATCCACACAGAACCAGTCACATAAAGTCAAGCCACCATTTATTTACTTCAGCTTTCATGAAGGAGGCCTGTCCCAGCCTCTAGGCAACCTGCCATCAATTATCCACACAATTCATTACAATAAAAGCGAAAAAAAGCAGTAAACCATACCCACATTTGCCAACTGCCTTAGCTTGGGGGAAATGAAATCATCCAGCCTCTCGTGTTCCCTTGGGCCCTGCAACTCGGCCCCTATCAAACATTTGTTCCAGAGACAAGCTATGTCTCTGTTGGAGTTAAAAATGTACATGTTAATATGTTCCAACAGATCATGAAATTTCCTAGCTTAGAAAGCTGGCTGTGCCAAGCTCCTCTTGTAGAGACTATAATTTCCTTTCTGAAGAGAGCAGAAGCATCTGGACCTACTCAGTCCCCAGCGCAGAGCTCGTCCACGTCAGCAAACTGAAGCTCCAGTGTGACTGCCCAGGGTCAGCTGTGCACTGCCTGGAATCTCCTTATTAAACAAGCCCAGAGTTTTGGAAATGCACCAAACCCCCAGAACTGAACATGCTGGGACATTTGAAAAGTTCTGTTCCTGTGTACCAGAACTTGGTTGCAAAAGGTCGTTGGTGTGTGTGCTCTGAGTCTCAGACTTCAAGTGCAAAACTTTATCCCAGCGTAACCAGGATTGAAACCCCAGTTATTCACTGGAGTCTGCTTTCATTCATCTCTTCAGTAGACAAGGGGATAGACTGTGTTTAACTTTTGTGAAGAAACAAACTGGCAGTTTAAGATTATCTCGGTTTCTTTAGAAAAATTTAAAACTTACATTCTCAGCCACTGTTGCTTGGTAGATATGTTCCAGTAATTAAACTTCTGTCAAAGGCCACACCTGAATTGTGGTAATAGAAAGTTATAATGTATTTGGCATCAATGGTAGATTATTAATTTTGGGGAGAGCATGGTGTGATATCTAATTTCAGTCCTGGTTGTGTCTCCATGGTTCTTTCTAGATGACTATTCTTTTGACTTTGCTGAGAGAAAATACAATAATATTATTCTTGGCACCAAATTAACCCAAGGATTGTTGGCTACTGACATTCTAGGGTAGATGGAGATATACAAATGGGATCCTCAGAACACATTAATCAGGGAGATTGGAACAAGCTGCTTCCACTGGAGAACTGTCTCCTGATCTTACTGCCTCACAAAACCCCAACTCCAAACCCTACACTAAAAACCCAACACCAGTCTGCATTTTCTGATTTTTCAAGGTGCTGTGTTGGAAGCCAAGTCCCACCCAGGACATTTCTGAAAGGCTTAGTTGAGCAGTACTGGAACTGGTCACATCTGCAGTGGATTCTCTGGGGTTTAGTTTTCAACACCAAATAATTTTGCAGCCTATTTTTCCTTTGATTGCAGTTTCATACTCGGGTAAGTAATGCATGAAAAAATGTACTGTCAAGTCAGATCACTTGACTTACTGTCCTGACACTTCTGTTTGGAAGAGGCAGATCTTGGAATAGATCTTCATCTGGTGTAAATTAAGGTGCTACCATTACTTCAGTGGAATAACTTACACAAGCCGAAGGTCTGCGACGTTATCCAACATGTCCAGGTTTTTTCCCCCATTGTCTGTAAAGTTATAATGTATGTATTAATGACTGGAGGGCTCCTAGTGTGGTGGGTGATCTGTTCATTGTGGTGTGTATAGCTAATGCTCATCATAGTTAGAATCCATGAAGTGAAAATATTATCCTTGTTAATGTTTACCTTGTGTGTAAAGTATATCCAAGAATTTGGAAATATTCCCTAACCTGCAGGCTGTAGCTTGGGGAGAGGAGAAACTCTCATAACATGCATGCTTTTAAACTGGAAAAACAACAGCTGAAAATGTAACAAGTTGTTGTTTTCTACTTTTTGGGTGCTCATCCAACACAGCCCTGAAAAGCCTGAATTAGGGCTTGGATTAGGGCCTCGTTCAGTGGTTGGGATGTTTTTACTGAGTTTCACAGTTCTTTCTCCTAATTGGAGAACGTGAAAGAGACCTTTTCTGCCCTCCTGGTTGAGAAGCTGGGCCAAGTTTTGGCCTTGTATTGAGTGGTCAGTTGATGCTGCTTCAAGTATCACTTCATGTTATGCATGAAAACAGTTGAATTTTGAGCCCTATGAAGTTTGCATCAGAGATAAAGACTGTGGGTAATGAACCAGGCAGGTGTCAGGGTATTAATTCCTGTTCTGTAGTAGGTGAGTTAGTATTTTCACTGACACCACTGTAAACTTTTTGAGAGAGGACCAGGTTTTTTTGCTGATACCTCAGGGGTTGGGTAAGTCCTCACTAGGATTCCGGGTGTTGCATAAAACAGATTCCGTGATACTAGTAAAAAAATCTACTAAAAATACTACTTGAAAGTAGACATAGGAGACTTGCTTGTCTCCTCCTGACTGAAATGTTTTATCATTTAAATAAAATATTGGGATATCATCAAGCTTATGGTCCAGTAACATGAATAAAATCAGGCAGATTTTGTCCACAAATAACCGTGTTGTTCTTTCCCATGTGTTATGGCAGACAGAAAAGCAGCTGATAATATTAACATCCAGATAAATGGACTGTATTTATAGGAACTTCCTGAGATCATGTAATCTCCTGGAAGTATAGAAATGCCCTGGTTGCTGTGTGGCACTTCTTAATAGACTGGGGCAAAATAAGAGCATGTAAAAATGAACCTGTGTATGCATATATGGGGCAACAGTAAAACAGTGTTTATTATGTTGATGAATGACTATTTGAGGGTATCATTTAAAAGAAAAACAAGACATTGTGAATGTTGGCATAGTCATAGATTATTTCTTTTCTTTCCCAACTTTTATGGGAACATTTAGGAATAATTTGCACTTCAAAAATTCTTTCTCTTCTAGTCAAATTGTATTTCCAAAGAAGAGGCAGAAAATAGTATAAAATGAATTTAACTTGTTTTGAAAAATTAAGCTTTTTGTTTTTGTTTCCAGTGTTGCTGACTTGATTCAAAATTCATGTAGATGAGAAAAAATGAACACAGGGCGAAAGGATTTCTAAAATTCCATTCTGACAATTATTTTTTCTTAGTTGCATCAGATCCTGAGAGAAGTGCAATCAAAATATTTTGTAGCCACTATGGAAAGGCAGAAAAAAGCAGTTTACCTTTGTGGGCTGTGGTGGTTATTTTTATGGCTGTGGGTTAAAACACTCCCCTATAGTTGGTTTGAGATGACATCTATTTGATAATACTTAATAACTTGGCATCACATCATTTCCATATTTGCCTTTCCATGTGTTATGCTGCTGCTGTTTCTTTTCCAGTGATCCAGGTATCACACTCTTAGCTCCCTGAGGGGATGGAACCCCCTGTATTGTGTTAAAAAGTTTTTCTGCTGTGGGAGTAAAAGTGGTAGGTCCCTTAAAAAAAAAAAAAATCACTTTCTATATGTTTATAAATTAGGTAAAATGTTTAATTTCTATGCTTATTTATTTTTGTAGCTACTAAGGGCATTCTTTGACTCCAGTGCTATAAGCATGAGAACTTAGAATTCTTTATCTGATTGTAAGTCATGTAGCACTTCATTTGGAAGCATTTCTGAATTTAGGTGTGTTTGTCATTGTGGTCCAAGGAAAAAGATCACAGGTTTTTGCCTGTATTTCTGGAGAGTCAAGAAAAAACTTAATTAAAACAGCACCACAAAAAAGTTGTGCTTTCCCATTGTAAGGGATCTTCTTTGGTCATGATTAAGGCAGTTTAACTGTGTTTATAGCTGTTGATTCTCTTTTCATGTGACAAAGGTTTCAGGTGGAGAAATAACATTTCTCTTGAAATTATGGCGGAGACTAATGATAACAAAATGGTAACAGAGTAGAAAAAACAAGCAAAACTTACTTTGTAGTGTTTTAAGAGTAAAATCTGTTCAAAAAGTGCACATAGCAAGTTTAAAACTCAGCTATGGTGTGTGTGTGTGTGTGAGAATGAAAGCACCTAGTGTAAAACTAAACATCTTCGAGTCAGCAAGAAGTCAGTATTTCAACTGAAACAGTCATGTCAAAGGATGAAATGTCCTTGCAAAAGAACTCCTTTGAGGAAAGGACAAGGTACCAAAACTGTGAGGACTGGACATTTGTAGTTGGGCTTGGTAATGGCTCATGAGAAGAAATCAGACTGAAGCCGTACATTTGCTCGGCTCTAGTCTTCTGCAAGTCTCAAGAGTGACAAAACATTCAGTGTATTACAAAGACTTTTAGCTCTGAAGAGCAGGGATTGGTCACTTTCTGGTAAAACTGAAAAAACCCGACCCAGATGCTTGTGGAGTGTCTCATAAAAGAACTGAGATTTTTTATTATTTGCAGCCCCCTTGCTTTGTGTTCTGCATCTTTAATGGAGTAGGGAGAACTTTTCTAAGGCATAGAAGGGTGGGCTTTATTCTGCTTGCTGTTTCACATGGACTCACTTCAAAATCAGGTGAAAATCAAGGAACAGAACTGCACGACTTCTCATAATACATGATTAGGTTATGGTGAAGTAATTACAGAATCACAGAAGATCTTGTGTTAGAAGGGACCTGTAAGTATTGTTGAGTCCAACTCTCATTTTAACAAACTTACAGGAGTATCAGCGTTGTTATCAAGAAGCAAGTAAACTAAGCAAAGCAATAGATTTCAGTTCGATAGTGAAAATGCTTTCTAATTTTATAACAGCTATTAATTTACAAAAGTTAGGTGTTAAATAGAATCTAGGTAAAAAAGAAAAAAAAGTTGAATTTGTTTTTCCAACTTAGCGCAGACTAAGGTCAAATTTCTGCAAATTGACCTCTACTTGGCCTGCTAAAAAAGAAAAGAGGAAGGAATGTACTTGATGAGTAGCTGTCCTCACAGTATCTCGGGGTGAATAGGCCTACTATTTTGGAGAGGTAAAGATTTCAGTGTTCTAAATTGGGAGACATGTAGGCCTGAGTTTGAAAGAAGCAATTTATTTGCCCTTTTTACTTCAGGTTGAGTGGTGGTTGTACATCATTTCATTAGGAAACAACAATAAAGGAAATCTTTCCAGATGAACAACCCCAAACAAGGGGCAACTTTCAAATATTACACATTCCTCGGCTGTAATATAGGAACAAAGTAATATTATATAACCTACGGGGTTTTGTTTTGAAACTTCAAAGTACTTAATATCCTTTGGTGGAATTAGTTATGTTTAAAAATATTTTATGTAAATTAAATGTTATCTTAAAATATTGCTGTCTCATGGTACAATGGAAAAAGATCTCCTTAAATGATGAAATCAAGAAGTAATTTTCTTGACTATTAATCATAACAAAAATGTAGCATTCTAAAATTATATTTATACATTTGAAATACTTTAGAATATGTACATAATATATGTATAGTACATAATCTATGTAATGCAAAGGTAAGCATCCTAATCTCCTTAGGAGGAGAGCATACAGGAAACTTAGCAAAGTCTGTCTTCTCTGCTTACATTTAGTGGACAGAAAAAGAAATCAGCAGGAAAAATAAATTTCAAAAGAGGTATCTGAGAATTATTAACATTAATAATTTTTAGGTAGGGTGTATGCAAATTGTGTCCCTCATTCCATTATGTGTGGTGCTACATCAGATGTATTAGGCAATTCAAAATTAACCAGCAAATTCTACCTTTTCTCCTGAAGGCACTACATATCAGCAAAATATTTCCACTTTCATTAAAATTTGAACCAGCAAATGGTTCATGTTAATTATGCAACCTGAATACCTGATAAAAGATGTTCATGTTCGTAACACAAGAAAAAACAAATTATGGTTTAAGGCTCTAAATAATTTTGCGACTGGAAGATTACGATATAATTGTATTTGAATTCAAACATCAGGTTTTTGCAAAGCCAGGCATGTGCGAGCTGAAACCGGAGTTGAGACAAACCAAAACACAAGTTATTATACACGTATTAAAAACCTCCCAGCCCTGTGTGTAGGTTATTCAAAAGCAGCATGAAGCTTGCAAACCAGTGCCAACTACAATCCTGAATATAACAGCATGACCAAACCTGCTGGTGAAGCCATGTGACAGCCCACTGGATGCAGACAGGCATTTGCACTCCTTAGAGAAGTAATCTTCTGGAAGCCAAGGCAGAACCCTAAATATTGGGTAAGAGTAGCAGAAATTCACTGTTGCCTGACTGCCTGACCCTCAGTGGACAAGGATCTATCAGGAGCACCACATAAGGGAGTCCAGGAACTCAGAGTTCAGCTGTATGAGGATGGATATCAAGCAGGCAGTAAAACCAATAGCCTTCTCTTATATAAATAGCATAAATAAATGTCTGATCTGTCAGGATTTCAGTTTGAGGAAGATTGACTGTGAGCAGTGCAGACCTGCCAGAACCTGACAGTAAACGTGCATCCGGCAGCAGGCCACGACTCATCATTAAGCCTTTTTCTGTTCTCATGACCTGGAAAGGATTTTACAGCAAAATACCTGAGCTGCCTTTTATTTCTAATTGAGTTGTTTTCTTCAAGGTGGGAAGGTAAACTAAGTTCAAACTGCTTGATAATGCAAAGAAGCAGTGGCCCCTTCCATGTGTTTGGATCAATGCATATGGTGAATGCTTGGCACTCTGATGTTGTGTAAATGTGAATTTATTGGCCGTGCATTGCTTTTATGCTGTTTTGTGTGACTACACAGATGTTTTGTGGGAGGAGGATGTAGGAGCAAAGACAGGATTTGGAAAATGTTTAGATGCTTCTGATACATAAAATGCTGATGTTAGGCTTTCCTTGAAAACAGGGGAAATGCATGTGCAATTAATTAAAGCTTGGTTACTAATAAAGCACTTTGGAATGGAATACTAGAACTAAACAAAAAGAAGGGCACAATCTGATGCTGATAATAGTAGATGAGGTTAATATCATGAAACTAAGATACTGTTGATGCGGTGTTGTTAATTGAGATCTTATTTAATTACATGAAAAGTTAGCTGTTACAAGCCTAAAACAAGACTGAACAGTACATTTGTTGCCAGAGATAACTTTTATTAAGCTCATATTTTATATGTAGAAGGCTGTAACCTTTCAGAAACAATGGATTAGATGCAGCCAAAATGTGGGAGGCTGTTTTCTGTTTGTGTGCAGGGGAGATGAACAGACAAGCTTCTAGACTTATGTGTGTAGTTACTACATTGCAGTTACTATTCCCTTCTCTGTGTGAAACCTGTGTTTGAGGGTACACTGAGACCCTCCCTCAGCTCTGGGGCTGATATGTTTGGTCTTGTTCAAATGACTGAGTCTGCCTGTCCAAATGGGAAGTGTGTGTGGCTTTATAGAGGAAAAATATAGAGACCCATCTGAAAAACTGTTCTGCAAGGCCTTGTTTATGTGTGTGGAGTTATTAGCTGTGAATTTCCAGTACATGGAAATGGCAGAGTACTCAAAACCAAGTTACAGATTGTGTTTGAAGTAGAAAGCTATAACAGCTTGTGATGCTGCCTCCTGTTTTTCATTGGTTTTGTTTTAAAAATTTAGAGGGACATGTATGATTTACTTGGTACTCTGTGTGGGAGGCTGGGCCAGCTGTCATTCCTGTAGAGATTGTGAAACCCTGGCACTGAAATAGAATCCTCTTGTACTCACTAGACTCTTAAAACTTCTACCCCAGCTTTGTTCTTCTGGACCTCACGGCTCCCGCTGTGGTGGCAGCCGAGCAGGGCAGTGATTTTGGTCTTCCTTGGGGCTCGTTTGCATGTCAGTGCAGTGTTATGTGGTAATAAGTTCTGGGATAGATTGGTGACAGTTTGCCTCACACATCTTTTTTTCTTACACAAAATGTGTCAGTGGGTTGGGCTGCAGTGGTGGGAACATCCCCTTTTTAGAAGGTCGAGACAATAAACCAAGGAAGAGGCTTCCTGAATGATGGGAACTACAGAGTTAAGGGCACAGTTTTAGCAAGGGACAACATTATAATTCAGGAACACCTTAACAGAGTATTTCAACTTCAGCAGAACTCTTCTATAATTTTGCCTGAAATTTCTAAAATTGAGATGACCTTCTTCTGGACTTTAGTTTTGAGTGGAACCCCATTAGTAAAATTGTAAAAGGCAAATGTATGCTTGTCTATGAACAATTCCTCTCTTATTTTTCCTTAACTCATAGATTTTTAGATTGATATTCTCTGATTCTGTCTTTAGCATAAAATGAAGTTCTACAACAGAAAAATCATTCAAGGCTAGCAGGTGTATTGATAATTAAATACTTAAGCATCATTAAGTAATAGACAGCAAAAGTGCTTTTGGATTATTATCAGCCACCAAAATGAGCGTTTGTGCATTTTAAATGAATCTGTGAACTGTTTCAATAATATGAGATGGAATACATTTGAAGACTGATTTAGTGCCAAAACCCAAAAAGATAGCTTTGTCCTCAATGCCAAGAAGATGTGTTTTCACCACTAGATAATTAATACCACTTACTCACGCCAATGTGGAAAACCAGCCTGGATTTTACTGTAAAGTAACTGTGTGAGATAGAGTTACTACAGTGATAGTTGACCTTGTCTCCATTGGGATTTTACAGGGCATTCTCTAATGTTAGTTTTCCCACTGTGAGAAGAAAAAACCCAACGAAATAAAAACAAACCACCTATTCTGCTTTCAAAGAACCCAAATTTATGTTTATAAAGGTGATGGTTTTTGTTTGTTTTTGTTGGTGGTGTTTTGTTGTTGTTGTTTGGGGTTTTTTTGGCAGTAGGAGTTATTTTAGTCTATGTTCTTTTCCAAACAACCACATTTATAACATGTCAGAAACATGAATAGGAGAGGACTAGTTTGAAACCTGGTAGCCTAGGAGAGGTGCCATAGCCTATTGCAGGCTTTTACATTACTATGAGTAAGTCAGGGTAATAACATGAAATAGAAAGAAAATGCACAAGCAGTGATTTGTTGAGTGTAAATGGGAAGGAAAATAAACTCTGGCCAAGGGCTGAAAATGAATCTCATCAAGTTTTTCACTAATCTGGGCCTTCAGACTGATTTCTATTCCACGTTTTCTGGATTTAATCTGCCTTGGGATTTGGGAGATATTTTTGAAGAAATAGAATAGTTTTCTGGACTCTGGAAGACTGAAGCTATTTCCATACAAAATAACCTTCCTGGCTATGTCTCAGGTTCCCATATGTATTACAATACTGGAGAGTGTGCTTTTGTTCTTTTGTACTACGGTGGGATGTAGTCGATTATAGAGACATGCAAAATGTAGAGTTTGTTTTTGTTTTTCTTTTCCATGCTTGGATTAGTGATTATCACTGTCAGGAATTTTCCCTTATCAGTCTCTCATATTTATATAGTTCTCTGGGTATAAAACATCTGGGAACTGCAGGGGAGTGCAGGGGGGCAGAGGTGCAGTGGCTGCAGGAGGAAACTAAGAGAGATTTGCTGGGAGCAATTGGTCCCTGGGATAATGGCTATGGAGCATTTTTAATATGTGGGCCCTGAAGAATGTTGGGAGTGCAGTGTACTGTGGAGTGTTATAAATCTGCTGACAATAAATTGGCTTTTCCTCTGGTGTTCTTTAAACCGAGGGGCTGAGGTGCATGTCCTAACTATGTCTCAGTTCCATGTTGGAGCAAAAGGCAGATTTCCACACCCCTGTGTCCTTTTATACCCTGTTTTTTGGGGGTTTTTGTTTGGAGGGAAGAACTGACAGGGGATGACTTAGAAGTGGGCTCTGATGCCATCTGGTCAGGGCCTAGGTTTGGAATATCAGGACACCTGGTGCAGCCAGTGCACACGGTTGTGCAAGCAGTGCAGAAAATGCAGGTGCATCTGTAATTGTCTTAGTGGGACCTTTCTTTTTTTAACCCAGAGACCATGGCTTCAAAACCACTGTTTTGAGAGAATTGCCAACAGCTCTACCAAATAAACTGCGACAAAGCCTATAACCTGTTGATCATTAAAAGAGGTAAATATGCAGTGAAAGGCAAATATTGGAGGAGACTGGTTGAAATTATACTGAACTATTATAATCTAAGTTTGGTGCAGGGTGCATAGTCTTCTATGAAATACACTTTTTTTTTTTTTTCCTAGTACTTCTTGTACCCACAGCAGCAGCTCTTTGCTGAGCTCTCACGTAGGTGCCTGGTTCCTGCAGATGGCTCAAGGGAACACCAGATTTTGAGTGTGAGAGCCTCATACCTCTTGCCTCCTCCTTGAGAAAGCAGGACCAAATATTTACCTGTGTTTCCAGTGGATGGATGGATGGGCACCTCCTGCTGTGAAGGTGATGATTCAAAGTATATCTGGTTCTTCCAAGCTGAAGCTCCTGGCTGAGGAAATTGATGCTGAGGCACAGTGGAAATGGAGGCTTTTGTAAGATAATATTTACCAGCACTACTCACATAGAGATACCCCATGATTACTGTGCCTTTCAGTGCTGTTACTGTGAGCAGCTGTATATTATTTCTGTGCTCTGTATGTTAATATTGGACACATGAAATCCATTTGTAAATATATTTAAGGAGCTATTTAAATAATTTGGTTTTAAATATCCTCTGACTAATTTATATGTATGTATTTAACATGCTCTGAGTTTGATAAGCAAACACATTTATTTGCTTACAGCTTGCAGAGCTACATGGATGATTTCATGTGTTCAGGTTTGGTAGAAACATTTATAATGGCTGTAAAAGTTGCAATGGAAAAGTGATGGGAAAGAGGTTTGCGTGATTAAATTAAGAAATGTGTTTGAATTGAGTATTGCTAGAAATTGGTGGCCATGAGAGCAACACCATCCAAACACAGGGGGAAAAAAAATCATCTTTTCCAAGAATCCCCCCAGCTTGCTTTTGTCCTCTTTCTTGTAGGAAAGTTTTCTGTCTTTACTTTCTCTTCGTATTGCTACACTTTGATAAATAAAAAATAGACAGGACAAAAGAATAATTAACAATAATATAATATATTCCTAATACAAGTATTTTGATGCCTATTCTCTGTATGAGTTTGAATTTTTAAAAAATATAACCCTACCTTGGTCCCAGCCTACTATTTTGTTACAATGTCCATTTTTTTTTTTAACTAGTCAGAGCATATGTTAAATGTTTGTTAAATACAGTATGTTGAACCTGGTACCTTTCCAGACTGGACTGTTTGAAAGACAGAAGGAAATTCTATGCATATAAATCCATCAAAAATTCAGAAGGAATGAGATCCCAGAGTGATCGTGTCTGTTTTCCACTTACTATATATACTGTCCAGCACAGAGCAGGATATCATAAAATAATGTAACTCATAAGCCAGGGAGTAAAATTTTGTGGGGGATTTTAATTAAGGGAAAGAAAAAGGGAAATTGGTATTTCAGATTGTGGCTCACATTCTTGAAGCTACAAACTTCTGAACATGCAAAGAAACTGAACCCTCACCTGAGGAGAGTTGGAACAGCAATGGTGGTGAGGTGCTACTTGAAGTGAATGAGTTCCTACAAGAGATTCTGCAACTTTTTATACCCTGTCCATGTATATCTCTCTTAAACAATTAAGTAATCCACTGTGTCAGCAATACAGGTTTATCAGTGTTTGTCTTGCCAACAGAAGTTTTTATTTTGGGTTATTAAAAAATTCTGGTTTAGACTCAGATCCATATTTTCAGAATTTCTTTGTAAATGGGAGCTGAGACTTGGTTTAGTTTGAAACAGGAAGAGAAGAAATCTCATGTTACTTCATGCTGCTTGCCATTAAAGATAGTTGTCTAAAGTACTAAAATGACTTAAAATGCAATTGAGAGGAAACTTCCTAACAGATAAAATAGATCCTGAGCAATGTGCTTGTGAAGTGCAAGGGTGTGCCTGATTGTGCTGCTTCAGGTTTCCAAACCATTCAGCAGTGGAAAGGAGGGCTCCAGGGTCAAGTCTCCAGTTCCCTGAAGCAGGATTGGCACCATCCCCTGGGGGCTGACCGGAGTCCTCGGGATGAAATGACAGAATCACAGGCTGGCTGTGATTAGCAGATAGTGCCAGGAGACAAGTAAATAGCAGCAGGATGTATTTCTACTCACCCTATGAGAGAGAGCACTCAGTCAGTTCTAAATGGAAGAGTCTGGAAGATAAATTTTTGCAGCATTGTTTTGAGTTTCGTTGTACATCTTGGAGCTTTGAAGTCGTTCTGGCGAGTGATGATCTGGTTTGTTGTTGTTGGGTATCTTGGCAGGTATTCATTATGCTTACAGCACACATGAAGATTGCAAATAAATGGAATAAGCCATTTAAAAATGGGCTGTGTACTGTAGGCAGAGGAAATTTGAGGAATGTGTGTAAATTTAAACCACTCACCAACTGTTTGCACTACAAAAAAGCTGAGAGATGCTGCCTCCTTTTTGACCCTAAGTTATGGATAACTTCTGAGGAAGCTTATGTCTTTGGGGTAAGTGTTTTTCAGAGTGATATTTCAGGCTCCTTCATGCAAAAAGGAATAGTTTCCTGTAGTAAACTTCCTAAATTTTGCTCTAAATATTTTAGCAACGGCCTATGAGTTTTACTAGAAGTACTTATTACACATGGAGATGAGGTAACTCGAGCAATCTAAACTTACAGAGACAGCAAGGAAAATGGACTAAAAATAGTATTAATAGTTCAGTTTCTTATCCATCATCTCCTGCAATATGCTACTACAAGGAAGTCTCTTTTTTTTAACAAGAGAAAATCCAAGACTGAGCATCAGTAATGGTCTGCAGAAGGGTACTTCAATGCATGTTGATGTGAACAGGTGATGCAGAAGCAGAAGATAATTGTGTGCAAAACTTAGATCAATGGTATTCTTTGGTAGAAAGCTTTGATATTTGTTAAGCCAGAATTCTTCCTCTGGGTGTTTTGAAGAGTTCACCATGAGAAGCTGCAGTATGAGTGGGTGGATCTGGCAGGAAACTACCCCTTACAGCACAGGAAAATGATCTGTGACACAAAAATAGATGTAAAGTGTGGCACAGAAGGTCTTTTGTCTCTTGAGCTTGGCAGGCTTTCTGTGAGGATGGAAATTCATGTGAAAGTGCTTATTGGAGGTATTGGTCAGAGGTCTACCAGTCATCCACCAAAGCAGAATGGAACAATAACTGTACAGTGGCTTTTGAACCAGCTGGGATTTGGGAGCCAAAAAATGCATCTGCAATAATTGAATAGAAGGTGTAAATGGAGCTGATTTTACCTTAAACACAATTATGATATTTTAAACAAAACCTAGTTACTTTTCAGAAGTACTTCGTCAGAAGGTTCAGTTTCAGTTTTAAAGCTTCTAGAACAGATCTTCACGAAGCATGAAAGAATGACTGAAGAAAATTAAGTCAACTTATTACACATGGATTGGAAATGGGCTTTTCTTTTGCAGCAGAGGCAACAGTAGAGCAATTTCAGAAGACAGGATGTGGTTTGGCTTGGTATTGGAAAATAGTAGTTACCTGTCTCTCATTTTGTCAAGTTTCTTTTGGACTGCTGTGTGAGATCTGATGTTCCCAATGGGCCTTAGTATCTTCAGGACAATGTTTCAGTTTCTGGGATTTAGGAAAATAGGTGCCAGTGTTTCAGTGTTATTAACTCTTGCCTTTGGGGTGGAGGCATCCTGCAAAGCACATAAATAGCATATAAAGAATCTTTATTCTTTATATAAATTGTATATAAGGAATCTTTTACAGACAACAAGCATCTGTCTTAGGGAAAAACCAGTAATCAATCTAATTTAGCATCTCTAAAGACTAGTTACTTTCTAAAGCGCTTTTTCCAACATCCTGTGACATCCCCCAAACCTTACCTCGATTTCGAATCTTGGGGTATATATTCTCACAGTTTCACTTCCCTCTCCTATTGTCTGAGGTGGAATCTTTATCACTGAGTTAAAATAATTTCCCCCTTTGTTGAGACTCGAAAGTTCCCAGCTGTTGAAAGGAGCATTGTAATTGCAGATGTGTTAAGGCTGAATCTCATGCTATTGGAATAACTGCTTAGTATCAAAGGCTGTGTTTTTATATATATATATATATTCTGTGTTTTTATTGATTACATCACTATTTAAAAACATAGTGTGTCTCATTATCCTGGTTTCTCCAGAATTGTTAAGGTACCTTTTAGTTTTATGTGATGGCTTCTCATCTATCTGATTGGAAAATGGGGTCTCTCAGGCCACAGAGGTCAGTGGGGTCTAATGTGCCTGGTAGGATCTGTTGGCATGTGGGAGGTCTTGGGACCTCAGCATTTTCTTAGTATTTACAGAGATGCATATTGAAAGGTATCGTCTGTTATCCACTTATCCACTGTTTCATTCCTAACATGGCATAATCTTTATTATTCTTTTGTGCCTCAGTGAAAGCATTAAAGCTCAGCAGTGATTTCTGTTACCTAGAGTTTGAAAATTGTTACATTATATTAATATTCTTCTAATATTCTGTTAGACTATTCAATGTTCTAATAGAAATCTTATCCTAGTATTTTTTTGTGGGTTTTTTTGGTTTTTTTTTTTTTGAAGGCTGATTAGAAGGTGGTTGTTCCATAATATTGACCAGGGGTCTGGTGCTGACCCCATTACAACTTAGGAGGTTGCAATGCCTCTTATGGTGAGATTTAGTGGATGTGCTTCACTGATATTTACCTGGGCCTGGGAAACAGGCTCAGAGACCTGCTCTAGTTCCTTTCCCTGTGCAGGAGTCCTGAAACTGCTGCTAAGCAGAGTGTGATGAAGCAAGAACTTCACCTAAATTAGAATATGGATAATAAGCAAACAAACAAAGAAATTATAGAGAATTGAAATTATTTTTGAGAGAAGTAATAAGTTCAGAATTCAATCAGGACACTGAGTTTTAACTGCATATTTAATATTGTTTCTTTAAAAAGAAGCAGTGCATGGTCTATTAACGTAATAATTAATAAAAGGCTAGGTTAAGAGCATTAGCTCTTTTTATTGTTTGAATTTTGTTTGAATCAGGTCTTATAATGTAATTACAAAATCCTGTATCGTAGTTATGGAGAACATGGTGTCTATAGATATATCCATAGTGTACAGAGCTGATAAATACAAAGCCAAGGCTTTTAATCCATGTGGAAATTTCTGCAGTGGAATCAATAAATGCCAGTGCCCAGGAATGATTTTTATGGTGTAGTAATTTCAGTTTGATCATTTTCAATCATCTCCTTGAAGTGATACCTTGTTTTATATTTAGACATTGTGTATTTTCTGCTGATCAAGTAGAAACTAATGAGTACAGGTATTTCTAGTGTTTTATTCAAAATTTAAGGATATTAAGATTTTTATCTACTTTCAATGGCCAGATACTCAGCAGATATCAAAGATTAATTTTTAGAATTGACTTTTCTTAATTTATTATTGCTCTTTTATTAATGCTAGAACTGTATCTCACTCAGCAGTCACCTTTCTGATTTGTTGGAAAGATTCTATAAAGTACAACAAGCAATCTCTGAACTATGTGCTTTGTAAGTTCTTCTGTTTGATTTATAGACTGTATTGAGTGTCAACTGCACTGCTCTGCTTAATATCAAGAGTATAAGAGGCCCTGAAACAACAAGGCTGTTTATATTCTTGCAAGTGTTCATATCCAAGGAATGCCTCAAAGTGAGGTTTGCTTCTGAACACAATATATTTATAACTTTAACTGTCTGTTAAAATGGTGCAGCCAAGGATGAGGAGCTTGAAACTACATAACTTATATTGTTCTTCTAATACCATGAAAGGGTATTTTGCATCCCAGAACCTTGTTGATGCAGGTCAATCAAGTCACTGTCATCAAAAATATAACTGGATAATGAAAAAAAAATAAAGGAGGTACACTTTGTAGTGCCTAAGGAACAGTCTATGTTTTGGCATAATATATTTTTAGCACTAAGTCAGACTTAGTCCTGATGTTGAAGGAAGGCACATTTTCATCTCCTAGAATTGTTCCTGGTAGGAAAAAAAAATTAGAAAACCTGTAAATTATACTCTACAATAATTTTAAATTACTGGATTTCTAAATTGTTGAGTACTGTATCACAATCAAATTTTTTGGATCCCTTATATAATATAGCAGTTTATCAGCTGTGCACAGTGGGGTGCACCTCATCTTGGAAGCAAACTTCTCCCTGTTTGTCCTACAGTATATCATCAGGGAAGACTTTCCATGCTCCCCAAAGTAAACACAAATTTATATAATTTTTGCTATGTTTGCATTTATTAGCACAGAATTGCACAGGAAGCTACACCCTCGCTGAAATGCTGCAGAGCTCAATGCTTAATTAATTGCTCATTCCCTTAAAATTCTCTCATGAAAAACCCTAAAACAGCTGCCTAGAGTTTCTAAAAATTGCCTCTTGGGCGGATTTCTCTGTTAAAACCCCAACATATTATGTGATTTACATAATACATAATTTATTATTTTTATATATTGAAAAAAGCTATTACCTCACTTGGGGTGGGTGCAGCCTTTGTTTTACTCTGCACGTTCTCATGGTTTATATGTGAGAGTAACTGCAATAGCTCATGGCAACTGTTACAAATTTAATCTGTCATGTTGACAGTGTTTAATTTATTATTCATTTTTAGTGCTTTCTACAACAGTAAGAAAACCCAAACAGCCCACCAACCACAAATAAACCCTGTCAAAAAGTCCCCTGTCAAGCAGTGAGCGAATTCCTTGTCAGGAAAGAATTTGTGATCCAGATACAGGAGGAAATTTTAATACCCCAAAATTTCTAGCAGAAGAACAGAGAGCTAGGTAACGTGAAGGGAATTGTAAGCATACAAAGGGGAGCCTGATCCAAATTTAATGAGACTAAAAAATGGTTTTGAGATTGTTAAAGGGCTCTAAACTATAACATTAAATTCTGGATTGGATCCAGAACTGAGTATTAAGAGAAGCATTGTTATATTTACTTTTTACATAGGTCTTAAAAATCATTCATTTTGAACAGACAGAATTAGTGAAAATGCAGTTTATCTGGAGAATATTCCAGATAGTCATCAGTTCTACATCAAAGCCGTTAAATGCTTTTGGGAAGGACAAAGCTGAATTAATGTTTTCTAAAAGGTATCTGAATGTAATTTGTTAACTTGGGGGTTGTTTCAACCATAATGAAATACGTGTTGGCTTATCCATTAGATGAGATTTTTATTTTATTTAGGACCTAACCTTTCCATGTCCCACAAATAGCTTTTCCCCCCTCAGTTTTTACAGGTTACTCCTGAGATTGTGTCTTTCTAGTTGAGGTAGAAATGTTGCCTGTCAGCTGGAAACCACTGGAAACAGGGAGGCCTTTTAGGGAAATGCTGACACAACTTTATCTATAGCATAGCTGTGTAAACCATCTGTTTCCAATGAGGTGGTTATTATCTTTTCTTGTCAAACTTATCGCTGTGAAAATATTTTGCTCTCTTCTTTGATATAAAGGAGTGCAGTTGCAGACGTGATAAGAAGGAGCTTTATGAAGGATGGTTTTCCCTTTTGATACTATCCAGGTTAAGATACCAACTTATGCATGTTTATTTCTTTGCCAGAGGCAAAAAGTTATATTCCCTTTATATTCTCCCAGCTCTTCGGTTTTGGTAGTTCTTCAGGGAAACAACACAGAGGACCACACTTAGACATGTATCTCATTCTGCAGCTTTTAAAATTGCTGCATATCCACTTGTTTTAAAAATGGTGCAGCAGGTGCTGAAGGGCTGTTGTAAACAATGGGAAAGTCTGTCAGCAGTGATGCTGATCCCTTAACTTCAGTGCCGCTGTACCTGTTCTCACAAATTGAGGGTGAGGTTCTCTGTATTAAGTCTGTGAAAATGTGTCGGGTTTTCTCTTTTGCTCGTTTAGTGCAGTTTTGTCCATTGTCTTTATCATGTACAAGAGTAAGATTCATGTCAACAGGTACATGTAAGCAGATCACAGGCCTTGAAGGATTTTGATTTAAACTTTGAATAAGTCCGTGGTGGATAAAAATAGAGAAGAATTTATTCATATGATGCTGCCAACTAGGTGCTGAAGGCCTGCTGAAGGTATTCAAGAAGTCTTGTGGGTGGTCTACAAGTATAAAATAAATTTATTACGTGCATCTAGTTTATGTTGCGACATTATTGAAAACTTTAACTCTCACATGAATTTTTGAAAAGAGCCAGGCAGCAAAGCACTCTCCTGAGGAGATGTGCATTAGTGTATCAGCAGTTCACTTTTAGATCACTGTTTAGCACATGTCACTAATGAAGCAGGAGTTAGTGAGGAAGGGCACTGGCAACATTGCATTTCTTCATTAGTGTGAGCAAATTTAGTAATAGGACATTGCATTCTGGAAACTGTCACAGACTTCTAGTGCACTTTATGGATAGATGCCAGCTATTTCTAATTATCTGGGAATTGTCCTAGAACACTGATAGATACCTCTGTGAAAAACAGATGCTGATGAAGGGACTGGAAGTCAAAATCTTAAGCAGGTGTAAACTGGAGAAAATCCCCATTACTGATGGCTACTTACTTTTCAGAGCTGTGACTCTTTGAATCAGCTGTAAGTGCAACATCATATTTCCAGCCTTTTCCTTTAAGGGTAGGAAACATGAATATCTTTGGTGGTGCTCTTGGTGACTGCAATGCTCTGAAGGAGCTGAAAGATTAGAGTTGGTTTAAAAGCTGTGTTAAGTCTGAAGTATAACATCCCTTGATTGATTAACTGAATTTCAGCAGGCGGGTAGAACAAAATATGCTAATTTGCACACAGATGTTCCAGTCCTGCTTTACTCAGAAATGTGAGCAGTGACCCAGGCAATAAAGCCACCTCTTAAAGGTCTTGAACATAAATATCTCACAGGCTTTGAAGAACCAGGATAATGATCTCACTTCTGTCCTTTGATCATAACAAGCATCGGACCTGACTGTTGTTACGGAGGGTGTGTTCCAACATATTCAATACTTTGCTGAACTGGATTCCTATTTCTAAACAGATGGTAAAACAATGGCAAATGCTTGTCTGTTTAAGGTGGTGTGAATTATTTCTTGCTGTGGAGTTACTGATGCCTAAAAAATTTTATCAAGCTGTTCTTAAATGGGAAATTGCACTGTTAAGGTATCTTCTTGATGTAACCCTCAGAGGTGGAAGGTGGTGAAGTAAAGGGAAGATGTGCTTTCTCCTTAGGGAAATGGGTTTCAGGGAAAGAATTTGGGGTTCAGAGAAGATAACGTGGAAGGGTTTTTTGGTTCAGAAAATGAAATTACATAGGAACCTAGAAAGATAAGAAATTAAGGTGCTTTTTAAGGAAAAGTTAAGACCTTGAAAGACTCAGATGAGCTTGTGATAAGCTGGAGTTTCTCTGAACCAAACATCATTTGAGCTTCTCCAGGGAGTGATTTGAAAAATATTGAAGAGATGTGGTGAATGGACTTGTATCGTGTTTGAATCCAAACTGCTGCTTCAATCATGGAATGTTTTCTCAATGAAAAACCTCAATAATTACATGTTCAGGGCCCTGAAGTTAACCTTTATGTCCTTTATGAAAAGTCCTAAATTGTAAAGTTCAGAGAAGTAGGTGGGCTGTTGTTATTTGTTGCTTGTATTGCAGTCTTAAACACTGTGAAAAATGTAATTTGGGATGCATTTCTGGGACCACAAATAATCACTGCATTAGAGAGAGAAAAACTAGACTGAAGGATGTAGATAAGGAATTGATGTGTTGCTTCATGAAATTTCAGTGCATCTAAATTTAGCACAATAATGCTTTGCATGGCATTAAAACCCACTGACACTAATAGGTGTCTTTTGATGCCTGGGGCTCCATCACCAAAGTCTTGTCATTTAATAGCAACAAAGGCTTCAGTGAAAAAACAAAGTCCTTTGTTTTTCAGCTGGGTGCGTGCTACTACTGTGTAATTTTGTAGGTAGGTGAAATAGGACACATGATTTCACTGTTAAACTGAGTCAAAGATGATGAGCAGGATTCCTGGCTGCCAGCTGGTGATTTCTACTTGAAACACCAAGCTGGGTTTGGTCACATTAGAGCCCAATTTTATGTCAGGGTTCCCTGTGTTTTCTGTACAGATTTCTGAGTGCAAGTGAAGGACCAAGTATTGATACCAACAATGGGGCACAGTCACAGTAGAGTGCCCACATAATCTGAATTTTTCCCTAAAAATGATGTCAAGTCTAATGTCTAATCCCTTAAGCATGGGTGCTTCTTTCAACCACACAGAGGTTTTCATTCTTTTATAGAAATGCTGCTTATTTTATTTTTCTTTTTGGATTCTATGCATTTACATGCACCTGGTTGCAACTCCTAGCTCTGCTTTGAGAGTTAACTGATGCAACAAGTTGTCGGTATTTGTAGCGCTTTGCTTTGGAAGCAAATGTTCTTCAAACTTGGATGCTGCCTCCTTGGGATTTTAAGAGCTCATCTCAAAGAAACAATAGTAGGGTAAAATTAAAAAGATCTGAAAAACGATAAAGTATCTTTGAAAGGAGGAACTGAGGGAAATACAAAGTAGATTAAGTTCAAAGCAAACAGTAGCTGGAGGTGGTGGCGGCTGGTTTGTTTTAAACAACGCAGCCCTACTTGAATTTTGATTTATTCCAAACCTTTTTAGTATGGACTATTTGCCTGACAAAAGTTCATAATGCTTCCTCCCTGAAGTATGGAAAGATATCCAATGAATAAGAGCAAGAGAGCCTGCAGGAAAGCCTTTCATTTCCTCTGTCCCAGAAACCATAATCCTGCAGGACAGCAAAGTAATGGCTGGTATGTGTCTTTTTAAAGGACATTTATCAACGTTATGCATCTAAATGACAGGGTGGATAGGATTTAGTCTTTGCTGACCTTCTTTTTTATTTTTTTTTTTTAACATTTGGTGGGGATTTTTTATGCTCGTTTTTCATATGTATGGACCAAGAATTGGGACAATCTCAAAGTATAATATTGTAACAGAGAGAGTCTCCAGATGGGCAAAGATAACTCTAGTTACGCTTTCACTCTGGATTTGTCTTAAAAAGTTAATGTAGCCATTTCCCACTCTTGCATACAGACAAAACAAGAAACTGGTGTGGGTTTTTTTTTTTGAACTTCCTTCTTAAATTTAATGAAACTATGCAGCACTCTGAAACTGGAGTAAAGACAGCCTGACCTAAATCTTTCCTTCCTCTAGTAGGATTTAAAGTATGTTGGTCTGCAAGTACGAGTCCACTAGAAGACATCCTAGAAGTTGCATTTTGCAACCACCAGCCTGTGCTAGAGAGGAAGCTGCTTATAATATAAATAAAATATCAATAGCTGGGTTTTCCCAAGCCATCCTGGATGAGTTGGGGCAACCTCAAAAAGGTCTCATGACTCAGAAATTATGAAAAAGATGGGTCAGGTGAATGAAAACATTTTTTTCCTCAGCTTGACTTGGATGTTTATTACAAGGCTTTTATTGGTGTGAAGTTCTCTGTAGCAAATCCCCCCCAAATTTATTTTTTTTTTTTGACTGAAATAGGTAATTTCAAACATCCTGAGAATGAAAGAAAAGGTTTTCAAGTTATGTATCTAATAAAAGTACCCTCCTTGGTATTTCAGTAATGTGGTGTTTTCCAACAAAAAAACCCCCACACTGTAGAAAAATTTTGGCCAACACTAATTGTATTGCTTTTGTATTCAGTCTTGAGGATTTTTTTTATCCCAAACCTCTATGGAAATGAACTCAGCCCTACTCACTTGTTACTTACTGACATAGTTACTTTTTTTGCACTGAAAGAAGGAAACTGCTTATTGCTCCTGTATCTGTAAGTCATAAATAACTTCAACTCTCTCTTGGGCATGACAGACATTTAAATCATTGTCTCTTCCTCATGTATGTATGTCTGATTGACTTCAGATTACGCTTACAAACTAGGCTGCTCCCTGATCCCCCTCCTCCCTGATGCTGAGCAGAAAGCAGCCAGGATGTCCTGAGGGCTGCCAAAGCCTGTTCCGTGTCATCTTGAAACCAGAAGTCGCTGACTGAGCTGTCTGAACTGTGGTAAAAGGTAATGGTGGCAGAAGAGAAACACAGGCTTTGTTCCTGAAATTTTTTGCTTACCATTCTCCTTTTTTAATGTCTCAGAGGCCCAGAATTTCAGCAAATGAATAGCTTTGCTGTACAAACAGCATATTATGAGCATAGCTTTCCAGCAGTACCTTGCTGCTCCACCCAAACACTGGGTAGTTTTCACTTCAGTTTGAAATGCTGAACCCGTTGGAATGCAAGGATTTTTAATTACGGAATTGAATTCTCTTGCTAATTACAAATCTTTATTTTTGGTTGAAACTGGAGGGTGATATTAACCAGTTAGGATGCATTTAGGGGATTACATGAGTCCACTTTGTAAACCACAATGTAGGAAAGCTTTGTGGAAAAGGCAGTGTGTAATGGTAGGTTTCTATTGAACTTTGATGTGTATAGCTTCAAAGAATGAGGATGCTTCGGCAGCAGCGTGTTTCTCTTAGATGTAATGAGAAAACATATTCATGCACATTTTGTCTGACTTAAAAGAGCTAAATCCTCCAAAACAAGGAAGGCAAACGTGTTATTTTGCGGTGCATTGTTATTTTGCCAGTTAGACTCCTGAGTGTTATAGCATGTGTGAAACTGGAACAGTGAAACTTGTAAGATTTTGAACAGATGGGTGCAGAGAAGAGCAGACTGCAGTTAGGGGCTATTTAGTTAATGAATTTTCCCTCTGCCATTGGATTGTTTAAATCTGCCTTCTACAATGAGGTGATTGGCTTGGGACGCAAGTGAAGACGGTGGCTGCTGTTTACCTTCGGTTCAGTAATATTTTTGATGCCATCCATAGGCAAATTGGGGAAGTATTCAGTCCTATATTCAGACTGAGTGGATAACAAGGGGAATGAAAAGCTGGTGGGACTATTGAGTTCAAAGAGCTGGCAGTTCAGAGTCCAGCTGGTGGCTAGATCATGGTGACATTCCTCAAGGATCAGTGCTGGAAACATCAGTAAATGCTTATTTTAGAACCTGGCTGACACAGTAAAACCTTACCCTGCATGGCTTGTTCCTTGGGCAGTAGGTGTCTGGTTGACTGGACAGCCAAGACAGTTTCTTGTGAATCGCTGATGGATTTACTGCCGGAATCCAAATGGACTCTGAGTGGAAACTGTGTCCTGACAATACTGACACAGGAAGCAGCTGAGAGAATTTTCTTCACAGCCAAAATGCATTACTTTTTCCTAATGCACAGCAGTCCAAGACTGGATTTTGGAAAGACCAAAATCAAACATCCATGGATTCCAGAACAGTGAGCCAATATAGACTGTAGAGGAATGTTACATTTTCATTGTAATCTTGCTATTTTAGACCAAAGTTTAAATATGCTAGGAGCAGTTCCTTATGTCCTGATCAGATTGGCTTTAATTTGCAGTAGCAGCAAGTTGGGCAGAATTCCCACTGTTGGGGTGTGTTTGCTTTCGGAATGAAACCTCTTCTATTTTAGGAAATGTGCTAATTGCAGGTTTAGCTCTGTTTTAATTTTAAAGACAATGCCTGTATTTGCTGAACTTGTGAGTGTTCAGCAGTGCTGAACCCAGGCCCTACTTCCACTGATGGAAATGCTGCTGCTACATGTTCTCTTTGTAAGCTCCCTGCCATAAGAATCTGATGCTTCTGTGGGACCAGCCTGCCTTCATGCAGATGAAGTAATTCCACTTAAAAATGTCATCCCAGAGTCAGGAATGTGCTTTTATTTTTTGCTTAGAAAAACAGATGATCTCTGTTGCCTCAAGCATCTTTTGAAATAATAGAAGGTAATAATTGGCCATGATAAGCACTTTATTTAGGCTTTTTCTGCACTGAGTCAGGAAGAAAGTTGTGGTACAGGCTGCAATAGCTGAACTGACTTCACTCTAACTACCTTGCATGACAAAGTCCAGGCAGGGCAAAGCCCCCAGTCCTGTGGGCTCCAGCAGGGACCAGGCACCCTGCTACTGACTTCAACTTTGGACTGATTTGCTCCAACTGCTGAGATCTGTTTTCTCAGGCATGCCCTGAATGCCTCCCCACTGCAGTCTCTGAGCAGCTTTAGACATTTGGAAGCAATTTTATTTCCCACTGTACACTTGAGGCTTGATTGCTGTCATCTGAGAGTATTGGAGCAACCACTGCTGGCAGATGAGGTTCTTCAAACTCCCTCCTTCACCCTATTCTCCTGCGGGCACCAAGCGACGTGTCCAGCCGTTCTCTTCGCTTCTCAGGTAGAAACCAAAGTGAAAAGAGAAAAAAAGAAAGTAAACATGTTTACAATCTGACCTCCTTCTTGGGATAACTCCAGTGAGCTAGTTTAACTAAGTGAAAAAGGCAGATTGCAGGCTGTGGGGTAACCAACAGAAAAGGACCAGTCCAACCAATCTTTGAGCGAAGTGTTGCTGCTGCACAGCTCCCTGCCCTGTCTGGGATGTTTACAAGGGTTGAGACTTGTTCAGCAGCTCAGGAATGGTGAGGTTAAGATGGAGATACACACCAGATGCTCTTAGGTAATTGAACAGTATAATAAACATTGGGTAGTGCTGTGGAACCAGCAAGAGAAACCCTTTTTACTGGAAGGGATCCCAGTATATTCTGCCTTTGTATTGAACATGTGTCAGATCTTGTAATAAAAACGTTCTTCTTGATTGCTCTTTGTTGGAAATGAAATTTCCCCATAAAAAGGCAAGCAAAACTTCTAACTGATGGAGACATAAATCTGTGAACCTGAGAGCTGGTACCACCCCCAACCCAAATGTAAAATTGATTCCATCCAGTTAAGGGAACAGTGGAGAAGCAGTTGCATACCTCAGATATTAATTTAAAATAATTTTTGAGGGGTTTGAACTGTATCCTAAGCCTAGTTCTTCCTATTCAGTTTTCCCCATTCAGCAAAATTTGAAATCACGATGCTGAGTGGAGAACACATTTATGTATTTTGGCAGAGTTTTCTGGAAGAAAAAAAAAACCCAGTTGCCAGGTCACACTCAGAAAGCCCTTTACCTGAGAAATTACCTCTTCTTCTGAGTCAGGGTGTATTTTTCAGCTGTTGTTTTTTGCCTGTGGACTCGTGTTTAGAGCTTGGAGGCTGGGTTTTCTTGGTTGATGAACCTCAGAGGGTCAACTCCATCCCCTTGGTGCCAGCCAGAAGCCACTGGCCAGGTGCAAAGTGTGTCTTTAGTAAGGTTTTCATGAAATGCCACAGCAATTTCAGCAATTAATTAAGTCTCTGCTTGGGAGCTGACTTGCACCTTGTTACTTAGCAGTTTTTATTCATACTTGGGGTTATTTGTGGGCTCTGCAGGAAAACCAGTTGAGTCTGTAATTTTCCAGTCCTAAAATACATGTTTGAAAATTATCTACATCATTTAAAATAACACCCTGGGACTTTTCTGCTCCTGAAACAAGGCAAAAAGAATTGAAGCTCCTTGTCTAGAGAGCTGACCCCCTCAATCACATTGAAACTCATTTGGACTTAAGAGCATGCAATATCTTTTAGGCTGTGGAACGCGTTTAAAAAAATCAACTTTCTCAACTTTGCAAATTACCCTCTAGGCTTGGTTTTGTTGTTTGTTTGTTTGTTTTTAACAGGAACTCTGCAGGATGGATTAAACCCCCCCCCCCCATCTTTTCCTAAGAAAAAGTTCTGATGAAACCTGGTTTCCTACAGGTTTGTGGTTTAAACTGTCTGCAGTCCCAAAATTATAATGCAAGGGATTTGTTATTATCCACTTGTTTTACAAGGGAGCATTGGTAGGGCACTAACTTGGAACTCTCTTCTCTTCCTCACTCTGTGAGTGCACAAAATTGGCAAAATTGTGCATCACTTTGGTCTTTTATTAGTCAGGGATCCCAGGTTCATCCTCATGTATGTAACTGTGAAGTTACATACTCTGTGTGTTAATAATTGTTAACAAGAATTGTTTCTGTGTAACAAATGCAAAATAGATTTTGTATTTGTCAGAACTCCTGAAAACTATCTGGTTTTCAAAAATAATTGGTGTTTACATTATAATTTGCAAGGTACAATAATTAGGATAATAGTTTATTTAGTACAACTCCAAAAAAAGTTACCAAAAGATAAACAGAACAAGCAGTCTGATTCTTACTGGAGTAAATGAGAGGCTTTTTCCATTGATTTAAAGGGAATTGGATCAAGCCCTGCATTTGTTGTGGCAGGCTGACAGTCAAATATTATTAACACCAAGCTTCTCTTGTCCCTGTCTTGGCAGCCTGTACCCCATGCACAACAGTACATCTGCAAAATGGTTGTTAGGACATATCATCTTTCACTTTTATTTACTTCTGCACCTCTGCTTTGTGAGTCAGCAGGATTAAATTTTGTAATTCATGTCTTGAAACACTGCTTTTCCTATTCTAGGGGGTTTTTTAAGCTTGGTTTTGTTGGATTCTGTGTAATTTTATATTTCCCTATGCTTTTAACGAGGTAGTGTGAGGATGACAAAGGGAGGATGAGATGAGCCCTGGGCAAGCTGCTTTGTTTCCAGCCCTTTTTCGTTAAAAAACCCCCCAAACCTCTTCTGCTCCAGTCTTTTTATGTCAAGCAATGCAAGAGCATTGGGGTTTGGTTACAGCATGTATCATGGAGTTCCTCTTGGCAGAAGAAATCCTAAAACTGGCAAACTGTGCTTTCAGTACCAGTCATCATCTTTTCTGCCTTTGTTAGGCTGTGTTCTCTCCTGCTGTAGGTCTGTCAGCCTTTAGGGTTTTAATCAGCCCATTGGTAGGACTATTAAAAGTGCAACAAAATGGACCTGCTGTGATGTCAAATCCTTTTGGTGCCTTTTACTATTTCATCTACAAACCAAGGTTGTTCATGCCTGCAGAAAACCTTCATATCTGCATGTTTTGCTCGGACCATTTCCTTCCTCAAGTTGGGCATTGAGAGATTTATTTTCTTCCACCGTGTACCTGCCATCACCTCAGCTGAGGTAATGCTGCTTGACTGCTTCTGCTTTTTGTGGTGTCATTTTTCTTCTTTCTTTCTTTTTGTTCTACCTGGTTCCATGCCCAGGCCTTACTTTCCTTCTTCATATGCAAGATGTGAAGTGGAAGTCAGTGAAAGAAATACAGGCACAGTAATGTGGAGTAAGTCACTTTAAACAGCAAACGAAGCAGCAGTAACTTTCCAGATTTTGCTTTCAAAATGATGCGTTATCTGGTGGTGAAAAATTGAAATGGTGTCATATGCTACCTTTTAAAACATTTGTCCTGTTGTTGGCTTGGTGAGGAGTGGAATTAACCCTGAGAGAGATTTACTTGAAATGAGGACGGGCTCAGCACAAACTGCCCAAAGCAGGGTGTGCCTTACACACCTTGTATGTGCACAAACTTCTTTGGCACTTGCTTGTGGTGACTGATGGATGTTGACAGCCATCTAGTGGCTGGGATCCTGTATCATGTCCCCTGCCCCTCTCATCTCCCCCAGAAATTAGTACAGTTTCAGTGTTGACACCAAACTGGGCCTGGGTATGTTAGTACCTGATATGATTTTTACTTCCAAGCTGTTGATACATAGTCTCTGAGTCTGGTGATCTAGTACATCAGCTATAACTGACTATTTGACTTCAGGAAAATGAATTTCTTTAAATTAAAACTCATACTTCAACACAACAATATATAGCAGAAAAAAAGGCATTGTGCTTACTGTGTGTTTCATGGAAATCCTCTTTCTGAAGGTTGGTTTTTTGCAGGCTCATGGATGAATGAGTCCTCAAATATATCATTGGGTATTTCTCCTACACTGCCTTTTGTATTTGCAGACTGCTTTGGAACTCAGTTTCTCCAGCTTCAGTGGATTGGCAACCCTCTAATTTCTTTAGTCAGTCCAATACTAATTAGAATTGTACTTTTCTTTTTTTTTTCTGTAAGAAAGGAATTGGTTAATGGCTAACAGAGTCTTTTACCACTTAAGGAATTTCCAAAGCTGCTTCTCCAGCCATTCAACCCATTGTTTTACAACTGCAGGGGTAAAAAGAACATGTGATACGACAAGAGTTTGTAAATTGGTCTCTGTAATTAAAACAAACTTGCCAATTTCCAAGCCGGAGAGGAAATGGTAGAACGATTTCCTTTGCTGTCTTTGCCCACCTGGGTGTAGCTGGATAACGTGTCTGCATCTCAGGCCTGAGAGTGAAATGTCAAAATGTGCTTTTGAAATGAGCTGGCTTTGAAATAGCTGCTCTTTTCAGGTTGCAGCTTCAGTGTAATGCAATCACAACACAAAGGGAAACTAGAAGCACCAAATGTAATCATAGAATATACTGAGTTGGAAGTGACTCATTGAGTCCAACTCCTAAAACTGGACAATCAAAAGATGTAAAATCTTTGTGAAGAGGTAAAAAGGTGAACATTGAAAGATGTACAGCTGTGTTTTCTGGCAGTATAATGAGGTATGGGGTTTTGGCGTGGTTTCTCTTTTTTTGGTGGGTTGGTTTATTTGGTTTGGTTTTGGTTTGTTGTGGTGTTTCGTTTGTTTGAGGGTGGGGTTTTTTTCTTGGCAGTGGTGTTTTTTTCATCAGCATATCTGCAGTCTGATAGGGAAGCAGACGTCTCAGTATGCTTCCAGAAGCTGGCATGTGCTTTTTTCCCCCCTGCCTTTGTCTGCCTCCTTCCCAGCTGCTGAGTTGGGACCCGGGCAGAAGCCAGTCACCATCTGGCTCAGCTCTGGTTTGCCAAAGCGGTTGCTATGTGGTTTATTTGAAGTTATGACAGAACGCTGACTTGGGGCTCAATAACTGAGAAATTTCATTTATGCAAACTGCCGCTCTTCTGAGCAGCACAGCGAGTTCTGAGGGCGGTATGTTAAAGAAGACATAGACCATATGCCAGACATCTGGGGGGGGAAAAGGCTGAGTGTGTCAGACAGCGTGTGATGTCATGCTCACAAGGGAGAAGCGAGGAGAGTGGTTTCCAAAATGCGATCTGCTCTTTGGAAAATGATTCTCACAGCGTCAGAAATGGACTTGCACAGCAGACTGGGTTGATGTCTTTACTTCACACTGAAAACATTTCCTCCTGAGCTTCTGCAGCACCTCTTTGAGTCCTTTTTTTGTCAGTTAGTGTGATAAAGCCACTGAAGAGGAATTGACCTGGTGAAAATTGCCATTTGAGTTTTTGTAAGAGAGCTGCAGAAGTCAGTCGTGGCAGGCAACAGTTAATGGCACATCTGCTCCAATTCTTCTTGACATTGATGGAGTAACTGGACTTGAGCTGAGGCACGAAACTGAAATTCAAAATCTGTTCACATTTATTACTTTGTAATTTTCTGTTTGCATCTGGTTTAAATTAGGGCAGAAATGTATAGAGCAGTGAAACTTTCGTTGTGCTTAGAACGGTGAATTTTTACATTAATAACAGTTTTTCTTAAGAAAACAATGGTTGTGGTCTTTGACTAGGGGGATGTGCCCTATGTATATAATTCACCCTACTCCCAGTCTTATATGAGTCAGAAATTAGGCCTGATGGGGAATTTTCAGTAATGCATTTAACTGGATTGTCCAGTTTCAAAGACACTTTTGACAGCAAGGTTTCTGTGATCAGATGGAGCTCCCACCCAGGTAGGATTAATCTTCTCTGCAGCATCTCAGGGGTCAGGATAATAATTTTGGACTGTGAGGGAGCTTTGCTGTGTGTGACTCAGAGAATGTCTTGGCACTGGGATTCTTGGTTTGCAAGTTCTTGCACATTGTCTGGGAACAGTTCATTGGTTTTGTGGGTGCCTGTGTTCCTTTAGAGGATGAAATATTCATTGGGACAAAATGAAAAAAAATCTCTTTTTGCTGCTAGGGCTTTCTGTAAAACAGCAGATATGAAAGGAAAACTTTCCACTTTACTTGATATTTTGAATTCTTTCTCAGACATAATTTTAGGAGAAGATACTGAGATATATTCACCTCATGATTAAAAAAACCAAAACCCATTATATTTATAGTGTTTGCCTCCAGAGTAGGAAGAAAATGAAGGCATAGACTTAAGCATGGGTAGAACAGTCCCCAAACAGGTGGTTTAGTCCCCTGAAATGCTGCCATCAGTCAAATGGGGAAATTTTTGATATTTTTAAGTTGCAAAATCAACCCACAGAAGTTGTTTCACCTGGGTGACAGAGGAGAAAGAAAAAAACTATATTGAATAGAATTCTAATTGATAAGTAAGAAATTAATTCTCAATTGGAATTCAAGGAAAAGAAAGAAAATAGGATTAAGACAAGAAAGAAAGTAAACCTTTTGTAATGGAATGGATTAGGTTAAAAATGACATATACAACTTCAGTAAAACAGAGTGCATACCACAGAAATGTGTGAATATGTACACGGATAGGACATATGCATATAGTCAGTCCATGCTGATCCCACATAAATAGTGACATAGGATAGTCTTCCATATATAGGTGAAATATTTAAGAGGCATTTTGTATGTAGTTCATATATATCCACAGAAATATTTTGTGTGTGCTGGGGTAATCATGTAGGTCCAGACCAGCTGGATTATAAATGCTGAGCAAAACAAATAATGTGAGGAGCCTCTTGTCACTCAGCTAGGGACACTGCAATGGGTGTCCTTGCAGTGGGTGCTGCTGGGCCATTGGACTGTGGCTGAATGTCCTATATGCATATAGTGATTCCCCAAAAAATAAACTTTGCCTAATAACTGAGATTTGTTTTTTTTTTTGTTTTGTTTTTTGTTGTTTTTTTTTTTCAAGCACTGTCCCAGGCCTGGCTGTGCAGGCCACCTGCAGCTGGGAGCAGGCAGCATGTGCCATTTCATGCAGGAGTCTCACAGGTTCTTCTCCAACACCCCGTGCACAGCACTGACACAGAGCAGGGAATCAGCAGGAGTTCCTTGGGGCAGAGTTAGTACCCCACAGGGCAGAATGACATCCAAAGACTCGTGAGACAAGGTTCATTTAGTACTGTGGGGGGACTGTGCTCTCCCTGGTGACTCAATTTTACTTCTTTCTGACCAAGAAATAAGGCAGCAAAATAAGGAAGAATTGTGACTGATATTTAAAAGTCCTTTGTCTTGATGTCAGGTGTGCTGGTGGCCTGATTTCTCTGTGTATGTGATGCTGCTTCTCATCTCCAGATGGACTCTTTCCTTGTCCAGTCCTACTCCCTTTGGTTTCATGGTTGGAAAATGTGTCGTGTATTCTCTCTCCTGTCCTAGGAGAAGACGTGGAAGAAATAGCCTGCACTCAGAATGGACAGATGTACCTGAACAGGGACATTTGGAAGCCCTCGCCGTGCCAAATTTGCGTCTGTGACAACGGAGCAATTCTTTGCGACGAAATCCAGTGCCAGGATCTGCTGGAGTGTGAGAACCCGCAGGTGCCCCCGGGAGAGTGCTGTCCCGTGTGTCCCCACACTGCTCGTGACTTTGACCCCACCATTGGTGAGACTGCTTTCTACTTTGGCTTTATTTTAGAGGATAGAAAGCCCAAAGAGCTAGAAAACCTCGTTATATTGAAGTTTCTGATAGTATTTCCGTGGTGAAAGTTTAAATCTGACAATAGTAGATGCTTGACCGTTATCTTGGGTTGCACCAGAGCTGGTTCTGGAAACAGTTTTCTTCAGAATATGAATCTGATATAAGCCCAGATGGTTTAACAGCTAAAAGGTTGATCTGAATTCCATCTTGATATTTCAAGGAGGTTGAATTCTGGCTTCTTTTTGTGGTTCATCTGAAACTCAAAGATAAATATATTAAGATAAATATAATAAACATATTAAGATAAATATATATGGTATACATAAATATATATAACAGTTGTATTCTCTAATAAAATGCTCAATTCAGGGCCCTCTAATAGATGAACAAATGTAAATAGTGTAAAGTGTTTCTCCAAAGGGAAAACATGGATCCTTTTGTGAGACATAAAAATAAAATGAGCATGAAGTATTATTGAATTCCTGTTTGCATCCTGGTATATATCTTAAAGATTATGTCCTTTCCAGTCCATTTTTTTCTCATGGAGAGACTTGAATGAAGCAACAGCCCCTCAATTTTCCTAAAAGAAAATGTCTTACCTTGCTATTAATGCCACGTAATACTGTGTATTGAATTCTTAGAAATACCTTCTATGTATAATAATTAATTTCTTCAGGAGATATAATTGCTGTTGATTAGCTTAATATAGAACAAAGTAGTGATAAAGACCAAAGTAGGGACTTATGTAACTGAGCAACAGAGCGAGATGTGATGAGCATTATTAAATAGACTGTGCATCCTGCTGTGTTTTGGGAGGCATTAGGCCAACACCAACAGAGTACACCCAGCAAATATAAAAGCAATGTGGGTACATTCCCAAATTCCTTTCTGTTATTCGAGGTATTGATAAAATATTCCTCTGAAGGATTTTTGTGGCCATGAGTGTGGCTGTATGGCTCTGAATGCAGGCACATGACACTGCAGGAGCTTTTTGAAAAAGAAGTTAGCTCTTGCCTTTTGGAAAATACCATGTAATATGTTGTGGATCCATCACCATTTCTTGTACTGTACTCAGTAGTAAAGCTTCCTTTGACTTCACTCTCAATCATTAGGCAGCATCTGACAATTCCCCACAAGATAATCTGCTTTCCCAAAGTGTTTTTTGTTATTCTGTGCAACCAGGAAAAAAGCTGAGAATCAGGGGACATCACTGCAAACTCTTCTGATTCCACATGCCTGAACAAGGGAGAATGTGTGTCCCTGGGAACTTCCCCAGCTCCCTGTAGGGAATACACCATCCTTCATGCATCCAGCATCAGGGATGGCTGTGGCTGCAACACCACTCAACTCTTGCTGTGTTCTGTCTCTCAGAGTAAAACATTAATTTCCTCTTTTCTTCTTTTCTCCTTTTTTGTAGGCAGAGGAAGAAAGGTGAGATTTCCTTCACTTTTTTTATTTTTTAATGTATTACAACTGTTGAAAGACTCTCTTGCATCTCCTTGGAGCACATCACGAAAGATACATATATAAGCTCTGTTTAAAACACTTAATTCTTTCTCTTAGTCTTCCTCAGTGGCTAGGGAGATTGCAGTCCACATGGAAAAAAAATGTTGGGATGCAGGCAGAAATCCTGATCTTAATATAGAGAATCCCCTGGCTGAAAATCCCTGCTGTCTACATCAAAGGAATTCCACTTTGAGTGGTTTGGTACTTTCACTTCGAGCAGTGCCACAGACTGAGGGAAGGGACCACGAGGTCATTGGATGCTGAACTATCAAAGCCTGCAGCTGGTATTTGTTCCTGCCCAGAGCCAGGGTTCTGTGGGCAGCATCTCTCATCATATGCAGTTGAACAAAGAGAAGATCTGCTCTTACAGCAGAAATTAAAAGGCATTCTGATAAATGAGCTTCTAAGATATTAAACAACTACAGTAAATAATGGAAATAATTTGTAGGTGATCAAAATATCTACACTGACAAAAACTGAGTGCTCTCTCTGGAGAGGTCGTTTATAAATGGGTTTATTTATTTAAAATAATTTATAAATTTAAAATAAATTTCAACTTATTTATAAGTAGGCTGTAACCACCCTATTGTTACTTGATAAACAAGGCAGGGAATTTTTTATCTTTGCAAAGTTCTCTTTTTTCCTTAAAAACCCCGTTACCACCAATGTGTCTAAAGGCAGTGATTTGATGAAACATGTAATCATCGTCAACATACTCAGCTCAAAGAAAGTTCAGTTGGCAAATGGCATTGTCCTTCACTCTGAAGCTGTGCAATATCATTCTGTCCCTAGGCTGCAGATGGATTTTTATATCCATAGATTTCATGATACGAGTTTCAATTTTATATGTTGAAGAAATGGAATCTGAATGCTGCTGTGGGCTCTGCATTTTGTATGAATCCAATTATCCAACAACAGGACTCCTGCGTGTTTTCTAGCACTTTGTAGCACTTCTAGCACAAAAGTTTCATGGTATTTTTTTTTAGTTTGATTATTCTGTCAGATAGTATGTTATGCAGCTAGAGAAAGTTTTCATTTAAACCCTTCATTTAATCATTGGCCATAGTCACTAAAATAATATGGATTATTTGTCACAGGTACTTTAAATTTAGTCTACTTGTGTCCTTAGAGAAGCTTTAGTTTTTGTCACAGTCAAAGGAATGGCACTGATAAACTAATGTACTGTTAATTGTACTTGCACTTCTCTTCTGCCATCTGATGTTTTTGTATCTTTTTCCCATAGGGACAAAAAGGAGAGCCTGGAGTAGTGCCACCTGTAAGTCTGTTTTTTCCTCCACTTATCAGCACACCCTGGAAATGTACATTTAAGTGTTTTAAAGCAGAATTGCAGTAATGAAGTAAATACAAGAAGAATGTACATCCTAGGAATGAAAGGAATGGAACTAAGTACACTATGTCACACATGCAACATTAGAAATTCCTGTCAATTGCACTTTGGGAAAAGTTCTTATAATCTTTATTTTTATAGTTAGATTTTTGTGGACATACAATGGTAAATTAGTATCTAGAAAGCGGTGAAATAAAATGTCACTGTTTATCTCCTGCTAGTGTGGAGACAAACAGATTTTAAAAAATCAAGAAATTGAGCCTAAATAATTTTAATTCACTTATTTCTTTATTGACAATAACTGTGATACTTCCAAGATCTTGTTCATATTGCTTATAAAAGGACTAAACTGGAAAGTGATAACCAGTGGAATATTTTCTTTTTTCCTTTTTTTTTCCTCATTCCCTTAAAAAACCTTATAATTTGCCTGATACTTTAATTTCCTCCCTTGTTATTTCCTTTTCAGTAACTAATGTTCTGTAGGGCAGTCGTGACAAATTACAGCCATAACATTTGTGTGGTAACTTTAGTTTATATCGCCTGCTTTAGGTTTCAGGAATACGAGGCCGCCCGGGACCAGCCGTGAGTACTTTTCCATCCCCAGTGTCTCTGATGGTGGCATTTGCCCCTTTCTGCCATTTCTGATTTGTACTGGGAGGGGGTTGATGTGAAAGAGGACTCTTCCATGCCTCTAGTGGGTGTTGACTGCCAAGCCATCAGGTTTGAGGTGGTGGGATTGTGGGATGGTTGTCGCAGGCCGGCCCACCCCACACGAATGGATGAGCGCTTGTAGGACATGCAGGTCTGAGGACCTTTGTGCCACGTGGATGCTGGGAAGTGCTTCTCCAGCAGGCATCTAGCAGGAGTAGAGGGAGAGGCAGAATTCTCCCCAGCTGTGGCTAAGCAGGGAGCACTTCTGGACTAGCAGGAAGGGTGGCTCAAACCTGTACAGCTCGGCATGGAGGAAACCTTTTGCTGAATTAACCTGTGGAGCACGGGAGAGATGAAACCATTTTGTGGATCTCTGCATCCTGGTTCTACTCCCTTCAGGCAATGTATGGTTGAGAAGAAATATTGAACACCTGGTGATTAGAGCTGTTTTCTCTACGATGATGTGGAAAAAAAAACCCTCACAAATTGTTTTTCAAATAAGCATGGGATTTTGTATTTTCAGAGCTTTATTAATCACTAGCTAGTTTACAAGGTGTTTAATATTTCTGATCTTTCTTTTAGGGACCTCCAGGCTCACAAGGTCCACGAGGAGAACGAGGACCAAAGGGAAGACCTGTAAGTTATTAAATATCTCAGAAATAAAGTACTTGAACTAACCTCAAAAGATTAGATGTCTTTAAACTATCTCTCTGTCTTCTAGAGCTACCAAAACTGTCCTCCTATTTTCCAGGATTCAGGTAACAAGCAGGAAAACGTTTCTATTTCACCATGCCTTGAATAGATTGAAACATGAAGGCTTTGAGAGAATTGACAGAGGTTTAACAGTATTTCCACTGAAAGCTGTGCGTTCTCAACAAACATTCCCAGACAAAACTGGAACATCACGTTCCCCTGTTTCTGAATGTGCAGCAGAAGGAGTGTGAGCTGTGTGGCCCAGAGCACTTCAGAAAAGACAAAGCTCAGGAAGTTAGCAGGAGTTAATATGTGACTACATTTGTTGGTATGCTGGTGAATAATATAATCAGGATTGCTCAGTGGAAATAGAGACTTCACAAGGGAATTTCAGTGTCTGCATGTGGAGAACCACAGAAAGGCCAAAGAGGAGTGCTGAAAATACCCAAGATGACATGTTCCTTTTGAAAAAGCTAGGTCAAAGAGCAGAAACTGCTAAAAGCAGATTTTAGAGTTGTGTCATTGTAATTTCAATGTGGATATTTTCCTATCCCTCAGGAGAAAGCAAGCCAATACTGAGGTTAGGCATAGGCCTTGAACAGACGCTTGAGCTGTTCTTCCTTTGTGTCCCTGTTGTCTGGAGATGGAAATGACATTTCTAAAGCAGTGGAGTGAGTGTGTAGCCTCTTTGAGACGACTGCCAAGCCACTGCTGCTCTTTAGATCACCATAAGACATTCGTCTGAAGAACGAGTGTCAAGACGCTTAAAAGACATCTGGGAGTAGTTGTGAAGTCTTGTTGTGTGCAGAGGAACCTGCACTGTGCTTTCTGAGTCAGGCTGTGTCTGAAGTGCTTTCCTAACATGCAGTATTGTCTCTGAGATGCTAAATAATTTCTGATTCCCTGCCCAAGCAAAACTTGCATGTCTCTATACAGTGGTGGCTACAAGCACCTGGAATACCAAAAGGTTGTAAATGCTTTTTGAGTTCCTTTGACGTAGGTTATTGTATTTTTACTTGTGGAAAAGAAATGTTAGCTCACACCTGCAGTTTATGTTATGAAAACCCCTCATGGAGCAGCAGGTAACCCTGCAGGTAGGGGACTGTCTTTATAAAAGCAGTCTGGGAAAATGCATCACCGATTGGGGATGTTACAAAAGCACTACAAGTTTTCAAGCTGTTTGTTTCTGTCTTCAGGTTATTATTGGTTTGTTTTGTTCTTTAAATGGGGCTCCTGCTGACTAGTGAGCAGAAGAAACTCCCCCTTCCCGTGGATCTCTGTATTTTACAAAAACAGGACCCTTGGATGTAAAATAAATACAGGAGTATGAGCATATTTTTTACATTAAATGCTTTGCTAGTGTAACAATGAGAGTCATTTAGGGAATAGCATGTCTGCATTTGCAAAATGCATCTAGGGAGGGCAGGTTTTGGAGCATGATAACATTTTAGGTATTTACAAATCATCTTATGAAGACAGGAAGTAAACTTGGGTATCCTCAGAACCATTCATATGTTTTTCTTTCTGTATGGATTTACACTCCATTGTAATTGCAGCAGCAGTTTAAATAAACAGAAGTTTGAAAGTGTTCTACCACGAGATGCCTTTTCCTTTTATTCTATTACAGGCAATCCCTTTAATAGTTTCCAGTGGGCCAGAATGAGGAAATTGTGTGTTTAAATGGTGCCACCTCGTGGCATTTATGAGAATGTTTTTCCTTTTTTTTTTTCCCCTAAACCTCACTGACCTTGAGCTGGTGAAAGAAAATGAAAAGGCTTTTTTGTGTACATATAAATAGGCGCATAATATAAAAGAAATAAAATTATGATCAAGATTCTATAAAAAACCCACATTGTTTATATAGAATGAGTTAGTTGCCACCTATGAATACAAACATACTTAAAGCAGGTTGATTTTTGAATAAAAAGTAGGTCTTTTTTAGAAAAGAAATGAAAAAAGGACCATTTTCTTGAGTAGATTTTGTTCAGGTGTCTTGTTTGGATATAGAAAATCAGTAGTCATACAGAAGGTTGCTAAATTCTTTATTGGCAACTGGTTTGGGTTTTTTTTTCTGTAATGCTTAACTTTTTATTTTAAGGATAAATGAAATAAGGTAGCTAATTCTTTTCCTCCTTTGAACAGTAAGCACTTTTAGGTTTATCAGTGTGTAGTTGTGCTTAAAACAGAGATATTAAATAATGACATAATAAATATTTATTAAATAATAAAGTATTCCACTAGAATCTTCCGCTTCCATCCGTCATGCACAAATCTTCTCGTTGGTTTTGGAATTCCATCTATTCACAACTCATTCAGCAAACACTACTAGTAGAAACCATACTAATTCAGACATAAATTCTACTGAAATGTGTTGCAGACACAGTCCTCATCTCATGGAAACACAAGCAGTCTGTCTGATTATTAGCTGTGTCTCTAAAGATGACTCACTGAGCCAGGCTTCTAAAGTTTTATGTTTAAGGATCCTTAAAATAGAAGAGCTCATTATATGGTGTGAAACTTTTCCTTGCTGTAGTCAAGCATTTTATTCTAATAAAAAAATCAGTAGTGACAAGCACTTTAACATCTTTATTTATGATTGAAGGATGTCTTTATTGGCCCTGTTACCATTGATTTTGTTCTACTAATGTTTTATTAGCTACTTCTGTATTTAATTTTAGTTCTTACATGAATTAGGATGAATGCAGTTGAGTGGGTGATCAAAATGAGAACCACAGGATGGGCTCCTAGCCTATTCTGCAAATACTAGCTAAAGATAACTTTGACACCAGATAAGTTACTCTGCATTTCTGGCATTGTAACTTGTGTTGAGAATTCATCAATGAATGAACTGTCTAAACCAGGTTAATCACAAAGAGGGAGTTGTTTGCCAGTTCTTATGATTTCAGTGAACACCTTTGCACACTTGGCACTTCTGATTTTCTTTCTAGGGTCCTCGTGGTCCTCAAGGGATTGATGGTGAACCTGGAATCCCTGGCCAGCCTGGTGACCCTGGTCCTCCAGGGCATCCCACTCACCCAGGACCGGATGGAATAAGCAGGGTAAGTTTTACACTTCCTTTAGTAGAAAGGGAGTGTTGTATCATATCCACATGATACAATTAGTAACTTCTTTTCTCAATCTGTTGGTCCAGCAATGTTACTGAAAAAAAATTAGTTATACTGACAAAAATCTGAAATACTCATGTGAGGCCAGTGGCTTGCAACTTTGGGCAGCTTTTAATGACTGAACCACATTTCCAAATAGTCCTGAATCCAGCAGATTTAGCACAAGTAAATATCTTCAGCAGACAGGAATCCCTTAGAATCACAGAAGCAGCACGCTGGGTGTTAGGCTGTTGCCCTACAGAAAATATGGAAGAATAGGTGTGGCCAGAAATCTAATATCTTTTTTGTTTGTATTCCTGTCTCTGAAGTTAGGCAGTTTCCAGCTTTGTGGAAAACGTGTTTGGAGACAATGATGAGGAACAAACAGTAAATCTTAGAAGACTTGAGTCTATGTTTGAGCAGTGCCTTGTTCTCAGCCACTGGAAGCTCTGGCCTGCCATGAGTGAGGATCTGGCTCTGAGTGAAGCAAAACAAAACTTGATTTCAACTATGTGCTTGCAGAAGAAGGAGGGCACTGCGGTATCTCCCTGCTCTAACTCATGAGATAATGAGTCTCTGTGAATTGGCAGCAACAGCAATGGCTTTCAGCTTTGCTGGATAAGGGCAACGTGCTTAAAAATTCCAAATTTGCAATCATAAAATCTGTTGCATTTCCTTCTACCTTAAGATACGCCTGAACTTTGAAGCACAGTAAGTGAGAACAAAAGGAAGGTTCGGAAGACATGAAGGAATATTGCAAGTGAAGTTAAGGTGTGATTTAGATTTGCAAGTCATTAAAAAAGTTATTTAATTTCATGGGAGAGTTTCCTCCTTTTAGGTAACTTTCCCATTTATTTAATGCTAAAGTGGGGAGAGAGTCAGAATAGTAAGCAGACAATATCATTTATTCACCTGGTCTCTGAAGCTTTAAACCCCTCAAATTTACAGGAGAGACAAATTCTGTTTTAATGATTAAACTAAGAATTTAGTTGTTAGCTCTGCAAAGCCAAGATGAATAATGAAAATGTGCTTACATGGATTTTTTACCTTGTGAACCATGACAAAGACATAGAGCTAAAATCACCCATCTTATTTTTTCAGCCGTTTGCAGCTCAGATGGCAGGACTGGATGAGAAATCTGGGCTTGGTAGCCAGATGGGACTGATGCCTGGAGCAGTGGTAAGACCAACCAGAGTAGCCCTGTATGGTAAGACAGGGTGCAAGTGGGGTGCACATGCAAAAACTCAAAGGGGTTCCTGTGCCTCTAGAACCTGAATATACAGTATATTTTAGTGCAGTTTTGCTCAGTACCTGGAAAAAAAAAGTGAAAAAACATTCTTCTGCTAAATGAAAGGCTTTCCCCTCCCCAGATGTTGTTTTCCTCCTGAAATGTAGCAGCTACTAAGAGTAAGGTACAGGAGAAAAAAACCAGCTCCTGAGTTTGTGTTTCTTATATTTTGGGTCACTGCAGATTAACTGAAAATTCTGAGGTATAACACAAAGCAGAATAAATGTGACTTTGAAGACTTCACATTGTGACATCAAATAAGTTATTTTTGGTAGTAATTGGAAAAAAAAATATTTCCCAAACCATCTCTTAACTGAAATCTGTGCTTTGTTATTTTAAGACAGAAATAATTTCTGTTCTCCGTGGATGCAGTTTTATCACTGGCATCCCTCACTTTTCAGATATGTCCTTTACTTCCTGGATGGGGAGGACTTAGTGGTAACACTTAATGTTTTTGGCATCAGTTGAAACTGTTTCACCACCCCAAACTTTCTCTGCTAGAACCCTTGGGGCTGTTTTTGAATTTTATCTCTCTTCATGTTTGATGTCTTGAAAACACTATTACCCTCTTGGCTAATACCTTAACATTTATTCTTAAAGAAACCATCCTTTAGTGACTGTGCTGTCCATTAGTTTGCCTACCTGAATCTTATCCATCCAAGTCCCCAGTAGTAACCTTCAAAATCAGTTTCAATACCATATGAAAGGCTCTAAAGATAATCTGGTGTTTTGCTTTAGGATTAGCTTTTCTTTTCTGTGAGTGTCTCTCTCCAGTGAACTTGCTTTGTGCACATACAATGATTTGTTCCACAAGTCTGTCCTACTTTGTTGCCCTTCATTGTTTTGCTTAATCCTTTTACTCAGTTTGTCTCAAGGTTTTGCATCTCTTGTACTGTGTCTTCTTTTGTCATTCTCAAACATTATTAATTTTAATATTATCTCTGTCTCTATAAGGCCTTAACACAAAGTCCAATAAAGTAATTTGGCACTCGCTGTCCTTGGATTGATTCCTTATGTTATGTGACATTCTTTTTTCCTTTCCTTGTAAACTGACTGACAGCTGAAACATCATTGTTTCTAATGTTGGTTAGATTTTTAAAATGGCCTGTTACTAACTCTTCTACATTTGCTTTGTAAAAACTGATAAAAATTAATGAATGTTAAAAGACATAAATCTTCAGCCTCTGTCAAGATGCAAGTTGTTGTCTCTTATAGATATTTTTGTATTCCTAGAAACGAGATAATTATTTTCAAACAAGATAATGTTTGTTTCATGTTACAAGTTATAATTAAGCATTTTTCCTAACAATCCCATGAAACCTTCTAAGGGAAAATTTGAGCTTTCTGTAACAAACCACCACCATTTGGAAGCTGTTTTGGTGGTTTGTATGATACATTTAAACACATCCTTCCATTGCTGCTTCCTAGCTCATGGCTGAGAACAACAGGATTAATTTATTTTTCTCATTGATTCCTTTATGAGATTCCCTTCAAGGGAAGACCATTCCCCTCAGCTCTTATTTTACTACTACTTTTTTTTTTTTTTTTTTCCAGTGGAGACAACACAGTTGTTCTGGCTGATTCCAGAGAAACTGTGAGGTTTCAGGAAGCAATCAAACCCATATTTTCAGCTGTTAGTGAAATTACACTGCTCTGACATTTTAAGCTCAAAGATTTCATTCTGTGTGCATTTAATAAGACCAGTTTTCTGAGTAAAAGCCTTCCTGAGGGTTTGATCATAGAAGTGCCTTCTTGGAGGTCGCTATGAGGCCTTTTTGCTGGGTGAATGTTGCTTGGGGGAAAGGGTGTTTCCCAGTATGTAACAAGTTCTGTGTTTGGCAGGGTCCAGTGGGTCCAAGGGGTCCTCAAGGTCTCCAAGGAAAACAAGTAAGTGCTTCACCTCAGGGGATTTGAGATAATTGGCCAGAGATGAAGGCAGAGCTTATAGTAATGGGTGTGTGTTCGTCTCTGGGGCAATGCCCGTCCTCAGGGACACGTGGCTGAATGCATCTTCATCTGGAAGTGAATTTAAACAAGCTGCTCTCAAGAGCTCTGCTCCAGATGTACTCTGTACACAGGAATTAGCTCAAAAAGAATGGCTTATTAGACCTTCAACAGGGTTTTAACCCAGCCCATATTTTTTAATGAGGGAACAGCGATGAAAATGGTGACTGTTTTGTACAGCTTCAGTGTTTTTAGTATCCAACTTTCACTTATATTGAAATGTGAACTGGTTCTGAATTAGAATCCAGTCTGTCCCGTGGGCTGGGATTTTCCTGGTCGTGGATTTTAATTTATTTCCTTATAATTCCTTTTGGACTGTGTAACTGTATTAATCTTTGGTTAATTTTAGGGTGGTGCTGGTCCCACAGGCCCACCTGGTGAACCTGGGGATCCAGGACCTATGGTAAGACCAATAAATGTAAACATTTCTGCAAGAAAATTGCCAATGTGCTATATCCTTTTATTTCTGAACAGAATTTTTCTTGTGTTGTTTCAGCTACTAAGTAACTTCAGTAAAGAGTTGTGTTGTTCAAAGCAAGGACCAGTGATATTATAAATGATCATTCTTACTTTTCCAGCAGAGACCTGAGGATGGTTAAGCACTGGTAAAACCATACCTGGTAGTGTAACTTACACAAAGGATGATGGGAATGTTTATTTTTTGAGGGAACAAAATGATTCAAAAAAGCTAGAGCCAGAGATTTCAAGCAACAGCAGCTGTGACTTTTAAAGTTGGGGGTTTTTTTTCTCTCAAAGAGTCTATCCTGTATTTTCATATAATATAATGCAGGTTTTTTAGGGCAGGATGGTTAGAAAAAGCACCACAAAATTAGGCAAATGTGCTTAGGCATAAAATTTGTCCTTTGTCCATATGCTTTTGTAAAAGCAGACTTTGAAATGAAGCACATAGCTCTTTTAGTGATGGCTAAATTGTCTTCTCAAGAAATACATTTATTTCTTAGGGACCAGTAGGTTCTCGAGGACCAGAGGGACCTCCAGGCAAACCTGGTGAAGATGTAAGTTTGTTACTCTTTGTATCTTGTTTAATTTTTAATAAAACAAACTTTGGCATCCGTGAGACAGTGACTAACCAGCAGATGTGCCTGTTGTAGCTGCTATTATCTATTTACTTTTCTTTGTAATCAGATTCCTCATTAAGTGCAGTATCAGAACTGTGAATCTTGGCAGCCACCATCACACCTAGGGCCTAAGCACCAGCTCTTTGTTATTTCTTGCCTCAGTTATTTCTTAACTTCCATGTCTTTCTTGGAGTCAACGTGATAATAAATCAGGAGGGAGCAATTCTCTTCTCTTTTGGAAGATCACACAATGAGTTAGAACTGTGATGGTAGCACATACATGTGTCTGGACAATGAGATTTTTGTATTTAAATTCGTGAATTTTTTTATAATTTATTGTATTCATAACAGATTTTATTACTCTAGCCATGTATGTACACATACACGTAAAACATATGTTTTATACATGTTACATAAATGTATATGTCTTGCAGAACTAAGAACTTACCAGTAGATGTATATTATTTGTTTGCAAAGCACACTAAATCTGTCTGCAGTGTAATTTATAGCTTGGAAATTCATTATAAAACTGCAGATGCCAGATATTTGAGTATAAAAATTACCATAGCTTGTGTACCAGCTACTTTCCCATTTAACTGTATGTTATGACCCCACCCCAGAAAGAGTTGGGGGGGGTAACCCAGGTTCTTATTGGTAAATCCCTTGGGGTGGATTAGAGTGAAACGACACTAAATAGTCAGTGTTTGAAAACATATGTATGTAGGGTGTATTTTAGAACAATTTTGTTTCAAAGGTAAACAGGTATGTTGCCATTTTGGGTGTTTTCATCTATAGCAATGTGGTGTAAAGATAACCTTTAGGGAAAATGCATAAGGGAGAGAAAGGAAAAGACAGGATAAAGGTAAGGGAGAGAAAAGATGAGAGTGGAAAGATGTACATGGTCGCCTTTGTGTTGTATTTAAGAATCCTTGGAAGCAGTTAACTCTCAGTGTAGGGAAGCCAAATCTTGATGCTGCTCTAAGAACTTGCTCCATTTCCAGTGTACATATTTAATTGCATTTGTGAGGCACTTTGCCTTCTCTCTGTCCAGAGACCCTTTTTTTCTGAAGCCTTTCATATTCCTGCAGGCCAGTGTCCTGGAAGTATTTGAGGTGATTGATGCATATAAAGGAATGATTGGTTGTGACTGGAGGACTTTGAATAATCTTCAAAATATGCTCTTACTTTCTTTCCCATTGCAGTACACACAAAATGGTCTCCATCCTAGAATGGAATTATACATATTTTAAAGCATTTGAACAGAGGGAAAGTAACAAACAGCAATGCAGATAGTTTTAGGTTGCTGTTCCAGTGGGAAATTTAAAGCATTGTGATGCCGGGTGAAGATTGTCTCATTAATTCCCAGGAAAATTACGTGGCAGCCCCATCTCGTGATGCTGGGATGCACTGTGGGATGCTCAGTCTTCAGTTCCCCCAATTCTTGCTTAAAAAAGCTTTCTTAAGTTAATGTGTCTAATACACAATTGCTGGACATGTGTGTGGTTGATTTTAAAAAGAAGATGTATAACATTGCTTTGAATGTCTTCGTTTATTTGAATGGAAGAATGTTAAGAGAAGTTAATTTTCCCATTTTTTCCTATTTTAATGTGTTTCTTTTTTTTATTTTTTTTCCCCTTAGGGTGAACCTGGTAGACCAGGACAAGCTGGTGAGCCTGGGTTTCCAGGATCTCCAGTAAGAGCATGATTATTTACATTTTAGGAAAAACCCCTCATATTTAGAGAAATAATCCTACGATATTGATTACGTATCACATCATACTGATGATTCATCAGTGCAAAGCTCTGCCATTGGTACTGTTATAAATTCATGTGGCCAATAATCTAACACAAGGCACCTAATTCCCCTCCAATAGTCTTCCTTGAGAAACTGGGTAGGAAACTAAGTCCAAGATAACTTTGATTTAATTGCTGAATGTGTTTTGGTAACAGTCGTCTATCATGCTGACATATTGTGAAAGAACATACACAGTTTGCAGTTCTGGGTTTTCTGTTTATTTTAAATATCTCTGAGTTTTGATCTCTTTTAAATTAATGTTTCTCCATATAAAGACTAAAAAATTCATTTCCCACTCATTTTATTTTGTTACTTCTGTTGAGATTTGAGGCTTGATCATACGCTGGTATAAATGATAAAGCTTTTAATATTAGTGAAAATGTGCATAATGCTGAGACTATCCAACTTCAAAATCCCTGCCTTACTCTACTGTGTCACCAAGGCGAAGGGATGTTAGGACTATTCATATTACTGCCACCCTCATCCCTCTTAGCAGCATTATTGATGGGTTTATATGAAGAAATCAGGATTTGATTTGTTTGTTTGTTGTCTGTTTTTCCTACTTTTAGGGACCTCGAGGCTTTCCTGGTGCTCCTGGTCTCCCAGGTCTCAAGGGTCACCGGGTAAGAGACAGGTTTTCCTGCTGGTTATAGATAATATTTCCAGGCAGCTTTACTATAAAGATACTAAAGATTAGGGTTTTTTTTATTATTTATGTGGAATTTGACTAGCAGGCGAGCTGGCTGCAGCAGAACCACTGGCATTTGAGAGGAAGAGGTCCTTGCAGAAAACCAGGGCTATTCCCCTTTAAGCTGACCTCTGTGTTACATTCTCCAGTGCTGTCTTCATTCTATTTTCAAATGTTCTGGGAATCTGGAAGGAGCTTGCATGAGCCCTGCCAAGCTTCAGGAGGCGCAAACCTGACAGTTCTCTCTCTTTGTTGGCGAGTCTTGTGTTAGGGTGGGGAACTTGAGAGGTGGATATGTTTGCAACATGGAGTGATTACAAATTACCAAGTTTTCTGGCCAGAATTTTACTTCAGGGAGGAATAAGTAGGTTTCCTATGGCTCAGAGCCTCCTTCTTGTTGTTTTAGGATTCTTTTTTTTAAAAACTTTCTTGTTTTAAAAAGGAAACCAAATCCAAGGAAATGTACCTTGTACAACTGTTTTCCATTTAGGAAATGTTTAAAAACTTTATTCCATCTGTTTTTTTTCTTCTTTATTTTTTTCCTTTCCTACTCTTACCATCTCAGATCCATTCTTAACACTTTAGCATCGAGTTACTTTAACAATAATAGTAGGAATGCTCTCTGTGTGTACATATATGAATGCAATTTCTCCATATTTTTATAATTTACAGGGATTAAAAGGACTTGATGGTCCAAAAGGTGAAATTGGAGCAGCTGGAGCAAAGGTATTTTCATGGTCTAAGAAACTAAATGGTTAAGCATGTTTTATGCAATCATGAAAGAGGGTGGGTATTTTGAACACAGCTTTGTGCACACTCCTGTCAGTGCTATTTGTACAGAGTGGGGAGGCTGTGTGGAGTTATCCATATTTACCATGTGTTTGATACATATAAACTGCTCTACAGTGACATGTGAGAGTTCCAGTTTCAACTGGGGCTCAGTTTTAGGCCTGTAAGGTGTCACTGGGTGAGTTGACTCTGTCTTCAGTGTTACATACATGTCACAGATGGACCAAAGTCTCTTAACAAACAGCCCATGCATATCTTGCAATTTTCCAGTTGGGCAGTTTGTGTTTTTTGTTGGCTTTGTGACCAAGCTGAGAGGGAAAACACAATTTTCTAATGTTTTTTAATATAATAGAGCAAGGCATAATTAAAACCTGACCCTTCTCCTTTGAATTACTGGACTAGAGACTGACTTAAATGAAACAGGCATTGGAGTGGAGAGAGAGCATATATTTCATCCAACTGACTATTTTTCACCTAACAAGTTTATTCTATTACAATTTTTGACCCCCACTGGCACTGCAGCACACCTACAACTTCAGCTTAAAGCAGTGGTAACACAGGATCGCCAACTGGAGTCAGTCCTTTCAAGACAGGTTAAAAGTTGTATTAAAAGGGCATAGAACACTTTTTTTTCAACCTTTTCCACATTCATTAGTGCTGATGCTGAAACATTTTTTGACCTGGTGTACGTGGGATGGAATGTGGGACAGAACTATTCCTTTAGATTAAAAACATAGTAAATGAAGTGAACCTTTCAAAATCTAAAGTTAAATGCGTAATTAGTAGTTAAGGAGCATTTGTGTAAGGCAAAATTTCTTTCCTGGTGCTGCCCATGACTTGTGGTGGAGGCAACAACAGCAGAAGACTTGGTTGCAGCAGTGCAGGAGGTGGTGTGGGCAGGTAGCTAGAACATGTAGGAGATAAATCTGCTTCATTATTTCACTGAGAACATGGCAATATGGCACTTTCCATCGTGTGGGAAACAGTGTTCTTGCCATGTGTGATGTGCACAGGTGACTTCGCTTTTACCCATTTCTCTAATTGTGTAATTTCATTTCTCTTTCTAGGGAGAGTCTGGACCAACTGGTGCCATGGGAGCAACGGGTCCTCTAGTGAGTGTCATGTGCACTGGGTATTACAGCAGTGGTTGTAAATACTGGTGCCAGTGGGAATTTCTAGGTTTTGATATCTGTGTTTGAGGTCATGAGCCTGAACTTTCTCTTAATTAAGGCTTCATTTTCTGTTACACTTAGAGTAAGCTTGGTCCACTGTAAGCTGTTATTCTTCTCCATTCAAAGCCATAGGGTAATAAATCAGGAGACTCAACAGAAACATGAGTGTAGGTGTGGTGATTGTTTGCCTACTCATGTAAGTGTAGGATGACTATTTTTTAATGTTTTACGCGTTGATGCTTCATATGGAGTGATTTCAATATGAGAAAAACTGGGTTAGGTTGCTCTGAGATAGAAGTGGAGTAATTTAGTCAGAAATGAACTAGGTAAGAACACCATGGATGGATGATTTTGGATATTATCCAAAGGATAAGTATGCATGGCATGAAAGTGAAATGGAGAAACTTTTTTCTTGGAGTAGTTTTCATTCAGAGGTGGTTTTGGAAAACTGAATAGGTGTAAGAAGCGTAACATGCCAAAAATCGACTCTCAGCAGTGCTTCTGAAAGTAAAGCACCTTTCTGATAGTAGATAATGGCATCTCTCTGGGATGCACTATCTTGTGGCATGGAGAATGTAATATCCCTGAAGTGGAATCCAATTTGTGAATGAGAAATAGTGAATGAAATTGCTTTATTTTCGTTGGTGAGTATATACAGAATTTATTCCAATGTGTTTAGAACTGGAAATACTGTTGGAACAGAAGAAGAAAAAAATTACTGTTTATTAAATTTCCACTGACCATGCCTGTGAGGCTGTAAGGATTTATGTGAGCTCCTGCTTCTTTCCTGCTATAGGACAAGACAAACTATACCTGCAGAAGTAAAAAAAAATATCTTGGTTCTGTAACTGTTGTTTCCATCATCTGTCCTTATCACGCTTGTAGTCTCAGTGAAACTAATCATGTTCATGTTAAAAATATATAAAGAAGATTGAGCAGAAAACCACTGGAGAGTGATGCAGTACAAAACTGACCTGAAGCAAAGGAAAAGTCAAGTATGTTTTAAAAAAATTCCCCAAAAAACAAAGGAAAAAAAATCCAAAAGAGGCGATGGCAAGTGTTCTCTCCATTAGGGGGGGTTGGAAATCAAGTGAATTATGCTTTGCCCTTTTTATTATTCTGACATGGTGGCTTTCCTAAATAATGCACTTCTTGTTCTCTCTTCAAGGGACCTAGAGGAATGCCAGGGGAAAGAGGTCGAATTGGACCACAGGGTGCCCCTGTAAGTAGGATCTTCCTTCTCCATCCCTGTAATTCTGCCCTTGTTTTACTTAAATCCCTGCCCCTGAAAGTGTTTATTCTTGTGACTTGCCAGTCACTTGTATGGTGAGTTCTGCTGTCGCCTAAGAATGTGAGTGGGTTTGTGGGGTGAGAACCTTTTCCTGTAAATTTTAAAAGTTAGAAATAGTTTTTTAAATGAGAATGGTAGTTGTATGGTAACCCCTCATACCAGAGCTGCCCACGAGGCCAAGTATCCTCACAACATTTTTTATTGTGATACAGAAAAAAATTTGTTTCTGTGGAATTTCTCATGAGAGGCTACTTTCACCAAAAATTACTGAACTGGAAATAATATGTGTTGGTTTTTCTGGATAAATGTTTAAAACGAAAGTTTAGATGCAGTCTTTCCATTAAGATTTCAGTTTAAATGAAGTCATACAATTTAATTGCAGATAATAAAGCTGTCTTAAAATGTATTTTGATTTTCATCAAAAAGAAGGGATTAGCCTTGACATGAGATCATACTTGACTAGGAGTTTCATCTTGTTGCTTTTATATCCACTGTCAAGTATATTTTTTCTGGCATTTCTCCCCATGACTTTTATAGGCTCCATTTGTGTTAAGTGCCCCATACAATGACACTCTCAAAATATTGTCCTTTCTGAAAATAGAGAAATCCATTAATTAGAAGGGGGGCATAATTTCTTGCAGAAGTTTTTGATAGCGTTTGGAAGAACGTGCAATCCAGCATATCTTTGATCAATTTACTATATATGGGTTTTATCAGAAATGCCAACAATAAATAATTGTTAAAAAAAGTAGAGTTCTTATACATATTCTCTGATATTTTTATAACTAGGGTGGGCGTGGCCAGCACGGTATGCCTGGGAAGCCAGGGCCAATGGTAAGTTGTGGGTTTTTTTCTCAATTACCTTTTTCTTGTCTCTATTTCCACTTGCCTTTTGACACTACCAAACAAACAAACAAACAAAAAGTTGGCAGTTGCTGGTATCAGTGAAGTGCACCTGGAATTAATTATCTGTGAGTGATTCCTAGTTCTACTTATTTGAGTTTTAGTGCTTGGTAGTTTACTTCCTCTGAAGGCTTTAATTTGCAGAGGAGTAGACTATAACATCCCCTGGGAAAGGTGATGCTTTGCTGCTCTTATGGAGTCCACACTGTAGGGAGGAAACTGTCTTAAATATCTGCGCTGCAATGTAAAGCAGTTTATAATTGTGTATTATCTTCCCTCATGTACAAAGTTGGCAAATGAGAGTGCAGCCACTCTCAGCGAGAAGAAATGCCCCTCACAGGAGCAGAACTTGCTCCCTGCAGTGGATCTGTTACCAAACCTGTGTGAGAGCCTGTTAATTAGGGACAGTCACTTATGGAACTGAAGAACCAGAAGGCTGAATGTGTGCCAAAGTGAGAAAGCCTAGTTTGCGTGGCTGCTGAAGTCCTCATGCGATGGCAGCAGGGCTGCAGATGATGTGGCTGTTTAAACTATGAAGTCAGTGTGTCAGAGGTTGTTGGTTTCAGTCCTACAAGCCAGTCCTACGGTGTATTTGGAGAAATGCATCTGAGCAAATTCGTGTAAGTCAGGGGTTATTCACATACCTGTCATTAATTTTGTGTTACTTTTGCACATGAGAGCTTGTGGTGATTTTGTACTATTTGTGCAAGGCCAGCTTCCACTTAAAAAATGTTGTATACCTTTAAGTTTACTTTTTTTGAAAGCATCACTTTTAGGATGTGGTTGACAGCTTCTGCCCATTGATGTAGTCAGCCTGCACCTTTAGCTCTTTGTGATGTTCTGCTTGTAAACAAAACAACAAACCAAGCACAATATCCAACGACCAAACACCCCAAGAGTATTACACCAGAAAAACCCCTCAAACCCCTAAAATGCACTTGACCACAGTCAAAATTTCATTCTTTATTTGCTAGTGATTAAGACCTGAGAAAAATTCAGTTACCTGTGTCATCCCAATGGACAGACTGTTTTATTAAAAGCTTCATTAAGAAATAATTAGCTGGAATAGGAGCTCAAAAAATGAGTGTAAGTTCCTAAAAGCTGCAAAACTCAGTTATGTAGCGTATCATGAAAGAAGGTTAAGTTGTTAGAAGAAACTTTCAAACAATGAAAAGATTTTTTTCAGTATTGCAAACAAATTGTGAAGTTAAAAAAAGCTGGGTCCCAAGATAGGGAATTTTACACGAAGCTTGAAATTTTTCTTTGGCATAAAATATGAGCTCAGCTTCACTGGACATGATAACTGGTTGGTTGATATTTTTGGAATAACCCATGAAGTCTCACAAGGGAGATGCTGGTCCTTGATGCATATGTTTCTCATTGGAGGAAGTGTTAATGAAATGTGCTGTTATTTGGGTCAGTGCAGTGGTACACTGTAATTCTGGAATTCTTCCTGCAACAAGAGAGAGAGATTTGGCAGATACGTATTTGTGATCCAATAAACTGGGACATAGGTTTACAAAAATCTACTTTATTGAGTTGCTGTATCAGTTCTGTAGAAATCCAGTGCAAGGTCACGGCAGAAATGCCTGTAATAATGCTGAGTGGCACAGATTGTTCTGATTAAATTTGTCAGGAGAGCTTTATTCCATAGAATATTTGTCTCAGTATGAATCATATTTTACAAGAAGACAGAAAGTCAGGAAAAGATTGAGGAATCATCTGGGAAGAGCGTTGCAGTGAGTGTTTATAACCACCGTGTGCCGCCATTCTGAGACTTTATAGTGCAGTAGAAAGTTCTTCTGTTGAAAGTCTTGTTTAGCACAGGAGGCATCATGGAAATAGAAACAATTTGCAAATTTACTCTGAAGCCTTTAATTGGCATCTTGCTGTACAGCAGAACGAGGTTTGCATCATACCATGTGGGCATTTTGAAGTGTATACACTTGAAGTTTGCTTTCGAGTGAGTTTGGAGAGTCTAAGTGAGTTTGGGCCGCGTAATGCATCCCCAGCTGTTTGCACCCCTGCCCAAACTTCATGTCCTCATAGTCACAGGAGGTGTGACTTTGTTACTCTGCAGTGCAACAAACCAAGAATTTGGCTTTAAAGCCAGAAATTGTGTAGCGTTGGCTATCTCAAGATATTATGGTGTTTGGGGAGCTGAAGGTGTACCTCTGCAAAGAGTTGTGTTTCATGGTGTGGCAGAACTCAGCCTTTCCTCCTCTTCCTTTTCCAGAAACATCTGACTATTTGTGAACAAAGATCCAAGCAGTAAATTGTCTCTGCTCCATATCTTTGTTTCTCTTGAAAATTTAGTACAAAATCTGTGTTTTACAGCTTGCAAATGAACTTGTCTGTGAATTTGGGAGTCTTAATTCCCATAATTGTTAACTGTGTATGTTGCAATTTGGACATAATAGCTGAATTAATTAAGAACTTTTCTTCGCTGAAGTCAGTAAATATTAAAATACTGCAGCACAGTTCCATAAAATGTGTGTGTATCACTTAAAAAAAAAAAGATATTTATAGTTATTTGGGTTTTTAATAAAAATTTTATGACTAAAAACCACATGTAATCCTAGAACCATATTTACCCAGTGATTTAGAAACTAATCTGTGTGATCAAAACTGTTGAATTACAGCGTTGTGTGTCTTTTATAGGGCCCACTTGGCATAACTGGTTCTCCAGGTTTTCCTGGTATTCCTGGTCTGAAGGTAAAACAATAAATTGAAAGTATCTTTTTAAAATGTCTGATAACACATAATTAAAAATGTATCCTAGACTGCACAGAGTTCAGACTGATATCTGTACAAGTCCCCAAGAGTCAGTGGGAAACCAATCTTAGTCAAGACCTTCAGAGAGAGAATGGAAATCCAAAGCCAAATGAAGGAGTTGCAATTCACCACCCTTAGGATACTTTGGTTTCACATTTGCTTATGTTAAGGGGTGATTATAAGATCACTGTCATGCTCTGCCTGAGGAATCTTGTCCAGTTAATTCAAAGAATAACAAGATGTGTTACCAGTGAGTTTGGGAGAACTGGTCCAAGTCAGCATGGAAGCTGCATCTTCTAGTGCTGAAACTTCTAGTTTTGGCCAAGAACACTTTTTGAGATGACCTAGACTGGTAAGGCAAAATGCCTGAACTCCGAGAGAGATGTGCTATGGTTCATCACAATAGAGCAAATTATGATTGCTGCCTTTTGTGGCTCAGTGTGATTGGGCTGAAATGGAAAACTGTGACTGGCTGCAGCGCTACCTTTGTGGCATTTCCCTCACTTGCTTTTCAAGAAAGTGCTCAGTTTTTTTTCCTTAGCCTTGAAACAATGTCTTCAAAGACAGAAAAGACAACTCGTACAGCTTCCTTATACTTGCCCATCACCCAGTTGCTCCTTTTTTTTCCTTTACACTCCTAAAACATGATAGGAAAATGTTATACAAGAAGAAACTCTCAATTAGTCAGATAGCCAAGTTCAGCAGATGTTTTGTGTTGTTTTGAAGCTGGCAGCATTCATGAAACTGTGTTTTGGAAACAAGTCTTAAGAAGAGTGGTAATATAGACTCAAAGAACAGCAGATTGGAAGGGGAGCTTGAGGATCATCTGGTCCAAGCTTTCTTTGCAAAATCACAGTGTAGACAAGAAGGGTGTACAGTTAAATGATAGACCTTTTAGTGTATGATATAAATCATTTTGATATGGTAAGCACCATCTTACATAAGTGAAGGTTTGGAGAAGCTGTCACATGATGAATCAATTACAGCTTTTGAAAAGGAGGAGCTGGCTTCAAGTTTGATCATCAGATGATGTCAGATTGGAGTAGCTGCTTTGAACTCATACAAACTAAGCAGACTATACAATGGAGATGTGGACTTCAGTTCTGAAGATGTGATGTTAACAGCCACCAGTTCCAAAAAGCAAATTTAATATATATAGATAAAATTCAAAGAAGATGCTAGGAAGAATATTTTTTTTTTTTTTGAGCATCCAGTCTAATCTTACAGGGATTTTGTTTTTATTATAGAGTNGATTTTGTATTTAATATAGTGCTGAAACAGTGAGTTCATCTGCACTGTGCAAAAAAACCCACCCACCCAACCCCAGATGTGTTATTATGTCTAAATCTTAAGCCCTGTTGTTAATGAAGGTAAAAAAATAAAAAGCTTGTAAAATTACAGACACATACTGGGATTTTAGAGAGACGTATCTGTCTCTTGATCTGATTTGGGCTCCTGGATAGTGCTACTTGCATATAGAAAGTTTCCTTGTCATGTATACTTTGAGGAAAAATCCTGTTTATGCTTTTAGAGTTTACATTCACATAGAAGTAATAGAAGCAAAATTTAAGGATAATAAACTGTTTCGAAACCTGATTTTGTCGTGTGAAATCTTAGGGTGAAGCAGGTCCAACAGGTCCTCGTGGTCCTGAAGGTCCTCAAGGACAAAGAGGTGAAACAGGTCCACAGGGCCCAGCTGGATCACAAGGTCTTCCTGTAAGTACATTAAATTGAGTTCCTCAGTGCTCAGCTTGTGAATGTTACCTGTTTATAGGGGTTTTTGGTACCCCACTTGAGCAACACTGAATTTTATTCAAATTACTTTCTTTTTTTCCCCCCAAGGAAAAAAGAGGTCTCATTCATTTGTTTTGTGCTTATTTTATCAATAATAACTTCTCATTATGTAATTACAGCAAGAAGGAGAACTGAAAGCTATGCAGCTTGATTCAGTCTCAATTCTAGAAGTACTTTAAAACTCCAGCTTAAACATGAGATCTTCAACGTTAAAAATCACATTTATTTGCATGCTTTATTACCCATTTTAGCAGTTGCATAAGTAGATCATATATTCCTGTATTTATTTAATAACCTTTATTGCCTGGTCTTCTAAATGGATAAAATAACTATCTTCTGCTTTTGTTATTGATGCCCTCCTCGTTAAAATGATTCTCAATGATTGGTACATTATCTTTAGGGTACTGAAGGCACAGATGGTTCCCCAGGTGCGAAGGGCCCTACTGTAAGTAATCATATTTCCTGCTGAAGAAATTGTGTAAGTTAATTTATTTTATTTCCTTATTATGTTTCCTTAACACTGCTGGCTGTTGTTCCTATCTGTAGGGATCTCCAGGCACTGGAGGACCCCCTGGTTTATCAGGTCCACCCGGTTCCCCAGGACCACAGGGCAGTACTGGCCCCCCTGGTATCCGAGGCCAGCCGGTAATGATGTCCTTGTCTCTGTGGAAATTGCAATGTCTGACACATTTGTCACTCTATGAAACTAAAACCACTGATCAGCAGGGGTTCTTTTAAATAAATTAACAGCATGCTTGTGAGTATGCTGAGAATCAGCTTCTGTGGATCTTCTGTGTGTCCAAAATACTGTTATTGCTTTCTTAAAGGTCTAAGAAAGAAGGGTGTCTATATAAACCTAGATAAAGAGATTTATTTACGTTTTGTCTTTATAATGTCATGATAAACAAGTGTGGTAAGGGGAAAGACAAACCATTGTAAGCATCCTATTATATTGCCTACAACTAGTAACTAAACTAGGAAGGGTTCCTCTATTTCACATATAATACAAACTGGTGGGGTAATTTATGCAGACTTTAAACCTTATTATTCCTGTCTTTGTTTTCAGGGAGACCCCGGTGTCCCAGGTTTCAAGGGAGAAGCAGGACCCAAAGGTGAACCTGTAAGTCTCCATATGCTTTGTAAGATGAAAAGGAATCACAAAGGCTTGTATGAATATTTCAAGTAGATCCTTACATTTTTAAAGACATTTCTAATTGCTCATGATCACAAGAGTAATTATTGTGGAAGGCAAAGCACAGGGACCCTGTGCTAACAAGGAATGGTGAAGTGGGATCTTGGCTGTTTTAAATCATCCACCCAACACGGGTCTGACAGGACTCAGGGGCAGGAAAACCACTTAGTGCCTCTGTTGAGGTTTCTGTAGCACACAGAATGAGAGCCTTGTAGTTTCCTCATCTCATATGAAATGGATCCATATGATTCTGGACATTCAAGAGCTCACAGATCTGTGTGCTAATCATAATAAAGTCCATTTTATTTTAAACTTACATTTAACACTTACAGAGTTTTGTATATATTAGATATAGTTTATTTAGATACAAAATAATATAAATAGTTGCACATTTACAGTATTAATAGCTGTTTAGCCCACAGTTCATATTTGTGAAAGGTTACTTGAAAACATGGCTAATTCCGTGCTTCAACCATGTGACTTTTGCGAGAAAACTGACTCTACAGAATTTGAGTTGGTTTGACTTGTCAGACAGTCTTTAGTTTTCTTTCTCACTAGTTAAATGATCATGTAATAACTGACAAAAATGTACAGGTGAATTAATGGTTTCCTTACCACTGTCTTCTCTATTGGAGTCTCACTGAATTTTGAATTCTCTGCAGTTCGTCCAAATACAAATTATTATGGGCGACTGCAGGAAGCACTGTACAGCCCAACTGCAGAATTACAATTTATTAACCTTTAAACATTGTGAAAGAGAGAAGCAGATGCTGAAAAGCCCCAATTTTTAACTGAATCAAAACCTGGTTTTTTCTCCTTTATTTGGAAAAATGTTTATGGTGTTTAGAAGACAGTCTGTTTCAATATACTTGAGAAGAGGTAAGCTTAACAATGATTTTTTAAAACAACTTTTACTTTCACTAGGGCCCACAAGGTCCCCAGGGTCCCATTGGCCCTATAGGTGAAGAGGGGAAAAGAGGTCCTCGAGGAGATCCTGGGTCAGTAGGTCCACCAGGCCCTGTTGGAGAGAGGGTAAGCAATCCAAAGGAACAATGTCTTGAGAGATGCACTGCTAGGCTGAAAAACCTCTTGACCTAACCATGGATGTTCTTACAGCTTTGTTGTGGGTATAGACAAACATTATTTTCCTAACAGAAGTTAATACTTTGCATTATTTTTTTTTTTTACACTGGATATTTTCATGTGGGGATTCACTGCAGAGGACGGTGTGGTAGGGAAAATGATAGAGATGGGACAAACTAATCTGCAGACCTTTTTCTTATCCCTGCATAAATGATCATCTTGCTTCCAAGGAGCTGTTCAGCATGCATAAATGAGACACTGATATTTTTACCACTCCCAAGTGGTAAAAACCCCCCAAGACTAAGTACCGTAGTTAGAAAATTTGTAAGGAACCCCCAAACCATAAATCTGGTCCTTTATTTGCAACACCTTATGTAGAAATTAAGATCACCATATCTATTGCTTTTCCTAGGGTGCTCCTGGTAACCGTGGTTTTCCAGGTTCTGATGGATTGCCTGGACCGAAGGTAAATGAAATTAGTGTCCATCTTTTATTGAGTCATTTGTTAAATTTTCATACATACAGATACATAAAAAGAAATTGTGCCATTAAAAGTGTCTGCTTCTGGGCAAATAGACAGATCCTCAAAATTACTGGAAGAAAAATCAAAAAGACCTTAGAAATGCCAAAAGAGGATCTTCCGGGGAAGTGATTCACAGGGGTATTTGTCTGGTGCTTCTGTAAATTCCTAGTTTCTTGTTAAAAGATAAAGGGATTCTAAAATTCTTCTATAATTTTGCTTTGAGGGTGAGACAACTTTTAAGTAATAAATTGGGAAAAGAGTAATAACGATAATGGTCTTGATGATTGGGAACTCTGCAAAAAATAGGTCCTTTAGTGCAAGATGCTGTTTTTATTTAACCTTCTTTTACTGTCACTGCTCTGTCTGTTAACAAGTAGCCCATTGGTATCTTTCTAGGGTGCCCAAGGAGAGCGTGGTCCAGCAGGATCTTCTGGTCCTAAAGGAGGTCAGGGAGATCCTGGACGTCCTGGTGAACCCGGCCTTCCTGGTGCAAGGGTGAGGGACTAACAGCAGCACACTCTGCATTTTCTCTAGGCAACAAGGAATGTTTGGGAATTAAGAAGCTGTTATACAAGGGCAGACTTGTTTTGCTGGGGTGAAAGGCTAAAATACCCGTCTTGTTTTCCTGCCGATTTTGGGAAGCGCAGGTTTTGTCTTTGAAAAAGGGGAGATAGCCCTGATTTGAGAACAGTTGATGCAACTGAAAGAAGTGTGCTTGTAAAGCACACAATTGCCACAGATAACATGAATTGAAGGCCAACCTTCATTAAATTGGTGATTGATAACTTACACAGTTGGGTGATGCATGTCGTCTAGAGATTTGTTTTCAGGAAAATTGTTTGAGAACAATTTGGAATATCAGGAAACGACAAAAAGGGATAAGAGAAAAAAGATAAGATGTGATACAGATCAATGGGTTATGATGGCAGAAATAAAGATGAGCTGTGAGAAACTCAAGAGGTGTAACAGCAAGAAAAGGGGGAATAGGAAAAGGGAAGATTAGAGACAGTGAGGGATGAAGCTGTGAGGTGAAGATAAGGATGAAGACCTTTAACACGGGGAATGTTGTACTATGGTATTAACTGTGCATGTCTTTTGGATTTATTTACATTTATTTAATGTTCTAGAATTATATGCCTAACCCTAACATCAATATTATTCCCACTTTTAGGGTTTGACAGGAAATCCAGGTGTTCAAGGCCCTGAAGGAAAGCTTGGTCCCTTGGTAAGTGTTATAAGAGTTAGTCTTTTCAGTCAGTGCCACAGAAATTCAGAGGTCACATGTCATTGAAATTATTTTCATTAACATGAGTTTTCTAGATTTCTTGAGGCTCATCTTCTCTTTTAATTGTTTGCTTTAGATTCCTGACTTCAAAATTAGTTTTGTCCGTATAGCAGTGCCTGTTGTTCAGCAGCTGCTGCTGCAACATTTTTAAACCATTTATTGGTAAAATATTTTTCTAGCTGTCTCTTTAGGGACACAATAAAGTATTTTGTACATAATGACTCATTTATAATAATTGCATAATGTTTGGTTAAATCCAGCAGTATGGCTAAAGCTATGTCTGCTTTAAAGACATTTTGGCTGATAAGTGAAGCACCAAACCAGGTTAATGTTATTTTCTTTCTCTATACAAACATTTTCTAGAGGTTAATAAATGCTTATGAATAAATATATTTAAAATTAATTTATAAATAAATTTCATTTATTTATAATTTAATGTGGAAAATTCTTTATCTCTGCAGGGTGCTCCTGGAGAAGATGGACGTCCGGGTCCAGCAGGTTCAATAGGAATCAGAGGTCAGCCAGGCAGCATGGGCCTTCCTGGGCCAAAGGGTGGTAGTGTGAGTATGGCAGCTGTACCCAAGATCTGTTTAACTTTAAACATTCACATGCATTTCAATGGATGAAAAAAGTACCTAAAAATTGCCATTTTTATTTCTGCATCTTAGGGTGATCCTGGAAAACCCGGAGAAGCAGGCAACGCGGGCGTCCCAGGACAGAGAGTGAGTGTGGCTGTTCTTTGCAATGATTACAGAAAATGATGCTTTTCTGTTATATAAATTCACTATACAAGATTTCTTCCTGTGTCATTTTAATTTAGGGAGCCCCTGGTAAAGATGGTGAAGTTGGCCCTTCTGGTCCTGTTGGCCCTCCAGTAAGTCAGCTTTTAGCATTCTGCCTGCCAGTCGCTCCATCCATTCATTACCCTTTTGGCTTCTGCTTTTTTCTATCTTCATGCCAGTTGTTGATTCCAGACCAAAAAAAAAAATCCCAAGAACAAATTGTCCCAGAAAAATGAGAAGCTTTGTATTAAATGTGTGTGTGTATATATACATGTGTATACATATGAGTAGTCTAATTCCTTTTACTGACCATTACAAAAAATAGTACATGGAGCAAAGTTTTCATAGTTCCTTTTCCTAACTTCCTTGGTTTTAATAAAACTGAGTTCTTTTCTGTGACTACAGAATTTTTGAGGGGGGAAAGATGTTAAGAAGAAATAGTATCTTTTAGATAGGGTATATCTCGGCCTGAGATAAGTAAGAGTGTTGAAAACATACATATTCAGGGAGAAGAAGAATCGTGGATCCTGCCTATATTCCTCTACTTTTTACTTATTACTTTGTTTTGTGTAGGGTCTGGCGGGAGAAAGAGGAGAGCAAGGCCCTCCAGGTCCTACAGGGTTTCAGGTATGTGCATTCATTTTTATTTTGTTAGGAAAAACATAATCAGCCATGTCTTTATCAACTGAAGTTGGAGAAATTCAACCAAGTGATATATAACAAAACACAACTTCAGAACTAAGGCAATGATGTTCAGAGTAATTAGTGATACTCAGCTTTCCTATCAGCTGTGCACTCAGCTGAACTGGCAAAGGCTTAAATGCCAGCTTTGCATCCCTTGAGAAAACTGCTGTTGTTATTCAGTTTTTCTTTGGAAATTTTCCAAAGATGTTCCAAATATGGAGCAAAGTGATTGTTTTGATAATGAAGGATTAATTGGGTCAATCTCTGTTTATAGAGACCTTGATTTTTTGGGCTGACACACATATGTCCTGCAAATGTTAGAGAAGGGCTGTCATCTCATTTAGGGGAGGGAGAACACTTTGGTGCAATATTCATAAAACTGTTTCCCTTGGGGGTCTCTGAGGGCATACTCTTGTATTGAGTGTGCCAGTACATTCACAGTCTTGGTGTCTTAATTAAATCTGGATTTACATACATTTCTATCATGTTTGTGAGCATTTTATTTACTTTCTTTAACAGGGCTTGCCTGGGCCACCAGGTCCTCCAGGTGAGGGAGGAAAGCCAGGTGATCAGGTAATTTATGTGTAATATATAATTAAAAAGAATTTACTTCATAAAGTAGTTTTACATTTTCTTCTCTTTGTAATTTAATTTCCCATTCCATTTCAAAATATGTACTGATGTAGTTTGCAAGCTGTCCAAGAACTGCTTTTGGATAAAATAATTGCTAGAATCTGACCATTCTTGGACTGAGTTGGACTTATCACCTCTTGTCATTGGCAGATAATTAGAATTAGCCATCTACATTCACAGTGCTTTGGAAATGAAAATGTTTGTCTCTGATTTCCATAACTGTAAGGTTATGAATAATGATTTCATTCTAATAGTGAGTTCTGTTCTGCTTAGGGTGTGCCTGGAGATCCTGGAGCTGTTGGTCCATTGGGCCCGAGGGTAAGTGTTTTCTTTCAGAGTTTAAATATTCATAACAGTTCTCTGAGGTTGAAAGTTCATATATAATATGGACTTTAACAGCTAAAGTGGCTATTTGCCTTTTTTCCCCACCAACAAAACGGCTTTAAGTGTGGATATTTTTTAAGATAGTTTCTGTAAAACCTACCACCTTTAATGGTTTTGTAGCTCCTGAAGTGGTATTGAGTACCAACTGCTAAATGATTTGATTTACAGCTGTGAAATGACAGATTTTAGTTTGCTGACCAACACAGTTTCCCCCACCTTTAATAGCAAAAGCATTTTATTTGATAAGTTCTCCTAGAATTTGTTCACAGACTCTGCAGTTCTGCCCTTATGATGTATTTTGTCTATCAATACTGTACTCTGACTTCTAAATAAGTAACAATTCTCCATTTTGTAGGGAGAACGTGGCAATCCAGGGGAAAGGGGAGAACCAGGGGCATCAGGACTCCAGGGTGAAAAGGGTATGGCTGGAGGTCACGGTCCCGACGGTCCAAAGGTAAATTAATACATGAATGGGGATTTGCATTGCTGGAGTGATGCAATGCATAATTCTGCTCATTTGCATGAGCATAAAAGACAGCTTTTTTTATTATAAATATGGAAGGTCTCTTCTTTGTATAAGGCTTCTAGGAGGACACAGAAGTTATTCCAGTTATAACAATATTAATAACTTTCAACATACTTAAATGTTGAGAAATAGCATTTTGTATTAATCTATATAGGTCTGAAGTTTAAAAATGCTTTTTGTGTTTCTCAGTAGAACTGGACAAAGCCATTTCTGAACTACAGACAACCCTCTAGCAATGTTTTAAGAGTCATGGCATCTTATAAAAAGACACTTGGCAAGGCTGAGCATTTAAAAAAAAAATACTGAAAGCTGCATGCCTGCCTTTCATCAACTATTGATGTGATTAGGCCTAGGAAGGTCACCCCAAGTAGGGAGTGCCTCTAGTAATGTGGGACATGTAACAGGCATGAACTGTGAGAAACAAAAACAAAGCATCTCTGCCTCTGGCAACTTCTACCTGCACCTACTTTGTGTACTAAACCTATGTGGCATCAAGGTCAAGGCAGAAACATGCTCCAGCTTCTTTTTTTTGCCAGTTTTCATCCCCTGTATGCACTGAATAAATATGCTGGAAGGACTATGGTGTCACAACTGAACTTCCTGAGTAACACAATGGGAAAAGAAAAGTATTTGGATGTGAATAAAGTCCAAATTTCAGATGAAATTATTCCTTAAAATTGTACACCAGAGACTTCAGCACAGGCACAGCGTGTTCTGCAGCCAAGATACAAAGATACTTCTCCGTTGAGTAGGCAACAACTTGTTCTTTTTGTGCTTCAGGGGAGCCCAGGCCCCAGTGGGACACCTGGTGATCCGGGCCCGCCGGGTCTTCAGGGCATGCCTGGAGAAAGAGGGATTGCTGGAACGCCCGGCCCCAAGGGGGATAGGGTAAGTCTCTTTGTTCCTGTTCTCCTGAGCAGAATCACCTGTCTCTTGACACTGCAGTTATTCCAGGGTATGAACTATTCAGCATCCAGTGTCATGACTGAGCCTTTCTGGGTGTTTCCCGTAGGGCGGCGTAGGTGAGAAAGGTGCTGAAGGTACAGCTGGCAACGATGGGGCAAGAGTAAGTAAATCTGCCACTCTTTTCAGACCTGCTCTTCACACCCTCAGTTGTTTACTGTGCTGGGGGAGGGGGGTGTCGCAGCTCATGGAGTTAAACACTAGGCTTAGCAATATCATGGATTTGTCGTGACCCCAACCTCCAGGACTGTTTTGCGGGATCTGTGTTCCAGGATCCTTTTTTGAATCATCAATGGATTATCATCCATGACTGATGATAATCAGTAATGGGAGCTAAGATGGCAATGGAAAGGATTCTCGGTTGATTTGGGATTTGGCTAAGCTGACTGTAGTAGGAAATATGAGAAAAAAGAGCAGGCAGAGATCAATAGGTGAAAAACAGGCCTTCCAGCTCTGGCTCTTGGACTAAGGCAGATGCCTCCCAGAGTTGCCCACAGTCAGTCCTGAGTTTCACATGTGAAAATTCCCATAAATGTACTAAGCCCCATATGGGCAGTAAGTCACAGGCCTTATTCATAAACACTGCATAGAGGAGAAGATGAAGTTAGATGAGAGAGAGGATGAAGGAAAGCAGGTCTTTTATGGGGAGTTTGGTCATTGGGAGAGGAAATAGAAGTCAATTTTAGACAAAGGAGTCAAAACAAGTTCTCAGAGATAAAGAATAATTTGAATGGAAAAGTATATGGGAATAGTAACATCTGAGAAGTTTTAAACTAACTGTTTTGGAGCATCATTTCTCTAACTTCCTTTCATCTTAATTTGTTCAAAAGGGTCTCCCTGGTCCGATAGGCCCAATGGGTCCAGCAGGTCCCACTGGTGAAAAGGTAAACAGATTTTTATTCCATTCCTTACTGAAGCTTCTTAATATTATCAGACTTGATTAGCACCTTTGCTACTCAACAAATAAGTTACTTGGGAAGTAATAACCTTTAATTTTATTTAAAGGGTGAACCAGGTCCTCGAGGTCTAGTTGGTCCTCCTGGCTCTCGTGGAAACCCTGTGAGTAAACGTGCTTTGTTTTTGCCTGGCATAAGTTAATATCTAACACTGATCCAAACTCCAGGCCTTTTCCTCATTTGCTGATATATTTTGCTCTTTTTCTTTCCCTTTCTTTGTAGCCAGATTTGTACTTCTGACTTGTAGCTGTGCACTTGCAAAACTATTACCAGATTTTGGTCCTCTCTCCTGTACTTGTTTTAGGGAAAACTTTGAAGAGTTACATTCACTTACATCACTCCTGAAAGTATGCCACTACTTTTAATTGTTTAAATACTTTTAAAAGCATGCCCATACCAGATGCCACTGTACATATACAAATATTTAGATGGACAGAGTGCAAAGGTAATTCCTAGTTCATTTAGTTATATAACTCGTCATGTTCCATCTATTAGTGATTTTGAATATTTTAAGGGTTGACTTCAATTAGGGAATTAGAGGCTCAGCCCTTCTAGATCCTTCATACTGCTTGAAATTGATTATGTCCCTGTCATAAATCAGAAGAGTCTTATTTCCAGTATAAATTGGAACAGCTTCCACCCCACTAGGGAGTGCTGGAGCTGGCAGCCTTCAGCTCCTTCTTTTCCAAACAAATGTGGTGGGGAAAGCTCAGCTGAAGCAGCTCGTCGCCTACTCTGACCTTGTAGAGGTCTTTGAACTACTGGGTTTTTTTTCCCCAGGGTGGTTGGAGTGGTAGGTTGCATGAAGTACATGCTCTTTGGCTAATCATGCTATCTCTGGAAGGGGTGGGCTGGGAGCAGAATTTCTTCTACTTGTGTTTTAGTGCTTGTTCATGCCTTCCATCTCTAAGTTTTGAGAGCTACATATAGTCTTGATCACACAGCAGATTTTAGCATCATAGTTATCAACCTTTCTTATATCTTTATCTGTAAATTATAATGTATAGAGAAAGACAGTTGTGAAATGCAATTATTCTAATTTTTTTTTCACCAGGGTTCACGAGGAGAAAATGGCCCAACTGGTGCTGTTGGTTTTGCTGGCCCTCCGGTATGTGTTTTGGAACACTAATGAGTTTCCTTTACTCATGCTCTGACACAGTTCATTTCCTTCACTATGGATAATATTGCAGTGCTCTGGAACTGTGTGAGACACATCTTTGCTGCAAAAAGGGTTGTTTCTTTTTCCCATCTGTGTATCAAGTGAAGAAAAGGGCCAGTAAATGCCCCAGACAGTTGAAAAGTGGTTTTCTTTGTAAGATTATGTAATTGCTCACCAGATTTCGTATTTTCATTAATATGCAATGTTGCTCCTTTGAGATTAAAGTGAGGCAAGTTGAAAAGTGTCATCTACCAAAGGTAGCAAAGATTTGCATCATGAGTAGTGGGGGCTGGAATGAGTTGATGGACCAGATGGAAGGGAATACTCTAAACTTTCCCACAGCCTAAGTATCCTGTTTCAGACCTTCCACAAAAAGTCAGACACCTGCTTCGCTTGGTGGGGGAGAAAAAAAAAGCCCAGAAAAGACAATTTTGTTCAGCCCTGTTTGGTTTTAGATATGTAGTAGCTGCTGAGGAAAATAGAAAATCTAAAGAAAAGAAAATCTAAAGAAAAGCTAGAGAAGAAAAATATTTAAAATGGAAATACTGACTTCACAGAATGTTCAGAAAATCTCATGTGTGATCTTCTGAAGACTGTGCTTAACTGTTACAGCTCCCTTGATCTGAAATGTTAAGCAAATGCAGTGTTTTCTGGGCTGATTTGTTCCCTTTGGTTTTTTTTTCCTTACAGAAATTCCCTACCAAATTACTTTGTTAGGCTGGACAGATTTGGTATTATCAAACCTGATTTCTCTTCTAAATGTTATTTCTTATAGGGCCCTGATGGCCAGCCAGGTGTAAAAGGTGAGCCTGGAGAACCTGGACAGAAAGGAGATGCTGGATCTCCAGGACCCCAGGGTCTTGCTGGGTCTCATGGTCCACCAGTAAGTATGAATAACATCATCACAGAACCAGTGGCATAGGCTGATCTTGTTTGTTTAAAAAGTAATAGGTGTCCACTCTCACACCTCTCTTTCTCCTCTCCTCTTAGGGTCCTCCAGGTGTTCCTGGTCTGAAAGGTGGTAGAGGAACTCAGGGTCCCCCTGTAAGTAGATTTTATTTGTTGTGACCTGACTGTAGATACCCTAATACTGAAATTTTATGTAATGTGTGTATTATTCCTCATCTCAGCTTGTTTTTTCACAGTCTGTAAATATAACATTTGCTCACTAATTCAGCTGAGAACATTTGAGGTACCTAATGCTGTATTTCTTTTGGTACATGGGACATTAAAAAGTTTTTCTTATTAGGGTGCTACTGGATTCCCAGGATCTGCTGGAAGAGTTGGGCCTCCAGGACCTACTGTAAGTCAGTTGTTCTGTTCCTAATAGGTGTGTGGTATGAACTGGTCATTAAGAACCTGAAGACTAAATAAAGCAGGAAAGGTGAAGGAGTGTTTATGGCCTGATGCTATAGAAACAACTTCTGTGACTGCATGTTTACATCATTAAATAAAACTCATTAGTCTTTGTCTTGATCCAGTGCCAGCGTGTCCAATGGGTGCAAGGCTTTTTATTATGTTAAGTAGACTTTGAGCTGATGACTGAATTGCTTACAGGAACAAAAAAACCAACCTTTATCTACCTCTGCCTTTTACTTTTTTGTCCCTTCAGTGGTGACTGAAGTTAGGGTAAAGGAAGAGGCCTCTGCTGAGCTATCTCATTGGTAGAGTTACTCATAAGATCCATTAAAATAAATTAAAAACAAAACCAACAATTGCAACATTTTCAAAACCATTAAAACAAAAAGTTAGCTGTGGATCAACTAGTTGAGGATTCAACTCCATAGAGAACCTGTGTCATGCTTCAAATGCCTTTTAATGTTTTAATGAGAAAAATACCCTCCTGTCATTGTAAGTTTCTCAAAAGGTGAAGTTTATGGAAAACTTTTAGTATACCTTTTGAAGTTTTCAAGAAGCATTTAAGGAATGAACTAAAGTCTGTTAAAACACTGATCTGTACCATGTGAATGGAAAGTTTGGGTATGGACTTTAGCTTGATGATAGTGGAAGGAATGGGCAAGAGTGAGTTTTCTAGCAATGGTTGTACACCTGAGGTGAAAAGAAAAAAAGAGAAAAACCACACATTTAATCTCATTTATTTGATCATAAAAGAGATGGTGTTAGCTTCCAGCTCATTCATATTTTCAGCCTTTCTCAGAGTATGCGTATTTACAGTTAATTAAAACACAATCCTTTGAATTTTATTGTCCTGATCAGAAGAAAGGTCCCATGTAACGAGGTGTTTTAATTCTTCTTAGGGAGCCCCAGGGCCTGCTGGGCCTATCGGTGAGCCAGGAAAAGAGGGTCCCCCAGGTCTTCGCGGTGATCCCGGTTCTCACGGCCGTGTGGGAGATCGAGGACCGACTGGGCCTCCTGGTGGTCCTGGAGACAAGGGTGACCCAGGAGATGATGGGCAGCCAGTAGGTCCTCTGGGTGTTACTAATCCTCCCTGGGCCAGCTCTGGGCCTGTTTCTCACTGTTATTTATTACTGCTGACGCGATAGTGATGTGTTTTTCTCCTTTCTGGATTTCAGGGCCCCGATGGCCCTCCTGGTCCTGCAGGAACCACTGGTCAAAGGGGAATTGTTGGCATGCCAGGACAGCGAGGGGAAAGAGGCATGCCAGGGCTGCCAGGTCCTGCTGTAAGTAATGACCAAGGCAAAATGTCACCACCCTGGGTGTTCTGTTTGTGGGATTCTGACTGTAGTGCTCCACAGCACAAGGAGAAAGCTGGGAAAGTCCAACTGCAGGAGAAAATATAGAGAGAATAGAAAATAAATAAATCTTATGCAAATGCATGAGGTGCAAGGTTTGTTTCTGCCATAATGGAAGGTGTGAACCTAAATTAAGAATAAGGGGGTAATAGCATTAAGACTAAAATGTTCCTGTTTGACTTAAAACTGGAGCCTTGAAAAAAAACAACCCCAGACTCTTCATTTAGGTGCCCAAAGGTCACTTGAGTCTGAGCAGATACTCTATAATCACTATTTCATAATTGTGAACTACGGTCTTTAAAAATTGCCGTTTGTGCTCTCTGTGCTAAATGTAGGATTTATAGATATTTATTGTAGAACCTAATTATCCAGGAATTCAAGTCATTAAATAGACTCTTAGCAAAAGGGTTGGTATGGATGATCTGCCATTAACACTGGATCCAAAAAGTCAATTTATAGCTGAAGTTGGCTAGAAGTTATTCCAGGCTAAAAAGATTAGTTGGTGTTGAGACAGAGAAAAAAAACCCACAAACACAAAAAGTTACTTTTTTCAAACTTGGTTATATTTTTCTGGAATCTAAAAGATGTTACCTCTTACAGATAATGACATTGAATGTATTGATTTATCAAGGAGATGTGTGCTTAAGAGGGTTGCTGCTAGATAGACTAACTTCAACTGCAGCTCCTAGTCAGTAAAAGCCTATTCAAAAGTAGCTAACACAATTAAACTTCTCAAAAATACACAGTATATTAAATATGTATTAAAATATATAAGAAAATTTTCTAGAATTATCAACTTCTGGAATTTACAAATGCAGATGGTACTTCAGACTGGATTAATGAGTAGTTTTGCAGGCAGTAGGTTTTTTTGAACCTTCTTTGTTTTGTGATTAAAATGTTGATATTTCTCATCTTTTTTAGGGTACACCAGGAAAACAAGGTCCCACTGGGCCACCTGGTGATAAAGGTCCCCCAGGACCTATTGGCCAGTCAGGGGCCACTGGACCTGTAGGTGAAGCTGGTCCAGAAGTAAGTATTACAGCCTTGTAAAGTGCAGAAAAAGACTAGAGGTTATTCTCTTTGAAACAGAAAGTTGTTCTCCACCTCTAACTTCTTTTAGAAATCCAAGGTTACAGAGTTAATTGATAGCCCTATTTTTATTCCATAACTCTAGGGACCTGCTGGCAATGACGGTACTCCTGGGCGAGATGGAGCTGTTGGAGAACGTGTAAGAATATATCCTTTTCTTAAGTAGCTTCTGGAAATCTGTTTTATTGTTGCCTTAATGTAGATTTTTTTTTCTTCATTCAGTTAACCTGGATGGAGAACTTGTTCTGCAAATATGTCACAGCTTTGAATAAGCAGTACCTCTCAAAGCTGAGGAGACCTGGCTAAGAGGCTAAGAACACCAGTCTCCAGGAACTCAGACTTGAGTTCTTGCAGTGGGAATACCTCTGTAGATTGTAATTGCTAAAAAATAGCAATGCTGCTGGTCTAGACCACTCCTCTTCAGATAAATAATGTTGCCATTCTGTTTTGCAGGGTGATCGTGGTGAACCTGGCCCGGCAGGTTTACCAGGTTCTCCAGGGGGTCCAGGAACTCCAGGCCCCGTTGGTCCTCCAGGAGATGCAGGTCAAAGAGGTGAAACTGTAAGTGAGACTTTTTTTTTTTTTAAGGTTCTCTCTTTGTTTATCAAAAACTCTTGTGCTTGTTTTTTGTGCATTGCTTCACATGCCTTCCGTGTGCCATCTCTGCAGGGTTCTCGAGGTCCGATGGGCCCCCCGGGTCGTGCGGGAAAAAGAGGTTTGCCTGTAAGTTGTCCCTGGTCACTGTGGCTTTTTCTGAGATACCTTTTACTGGAAAGTGCATGAGAAACTCAGCCCAGATTAGAATGCTAGACAGGGGTTCAGCTTGTGGTGTTCTGACTGGAAGTGGGTGCAGGTGTGAGCTGCAAAGCTGTACAAATCTGTTTAGGCACTCCAGTTTTTTTCCCACACTGGAATAACAAAGGCTTTGGAAGCCTCTTTATTTGGACTGTGTTGTTGTCTGGATAATGGTAGGACCTCAGTTAACAAATGGCTAGAATCTGTGTTCAAATAAGGGGTAAAGAAACGAATTTTGAATACAAAGGCACATTTTTAGGTAAAAATGGCAGAAATACAGCAAAATCACCTGTTCCCATTAAACTGCCTTAATTTGACTCATGAGTTCCTAGCTTCAGTCCAAATGGAAAGCTAACAAAAGTCATCTTTTTTATGTTACATAACTCTTTTACAATCCAAGCTTGGAACAGAAAATTAATTGCAAACTTGGGAAATTCAAAACAATGTTGTCCTGTCCCTAAGCAGATGTCATTTATGAGAGAGGAAAAGATTATTGAGTAGTTAGTGATAATGATGCCATTGATAAAATATTTGGAATCTGGCATTGAGAAATTTAGAGTTTAATTTGAGCTGAGAAATATAGAATTGAAAGCAGAAGCTGTATTTTCCACTGAGCCTTGAATTAGTATGAGAAGTTTAAAATTGTGAAAACTAATGAAAATGAAATTGTGACAGTAATGGAAGCACAATATTTGTACTGGAGAGCCTGAACATTGTTGTCTGTAGTTCAGGAATGTAACTTCAGTTGTACTCTAATCATAGTGAAGATGAAAGAAGCTGTGAGAAGTAAAGATGTGACACGGAGGGATTACATACTGAAAATATGTCTTATCATTATGAATCTGTGAAAGACCCATAACACTTCAGTCTCATCAACAAAAATCATTTACCATATCCAGGGAAGGAGTTAAATCATAAAAAAAAATTGTTGTGGTGGTGGGTTTTTTTGTGGTTCGTTTTTTTGTTGTTGTTGGGTTTTTTTTATTTGTTTTTTTGTTTGTTTGCTTGCTTTTTTGTTTTTTGTGTTTTTTTTTCCCTGTATTTGGTAGCTAAGTAGATTAAATTTACTACAGGTATATTTAAGCATAAATTTTCTGTGTTTATTTTTATTTATTCTTTGACTAAGATTCTTGGAGCTGACCCAGAATCACCTTCTTTTTGGCTTTGGAAGGGAAGAGGTCTGAGTACAGTGTCTAAAAGCAAATTGAGGGATGTTTCAGGTTGTGGGGTGTTTTCCAGTTCTGAATTTTACAATTCATCACTGATATTTACAGGGTCCCCAAGGACCTCGTGGCGACAAAGGTGACAATGGAGATCGAGGTGACAGGGGCCAGAAAGGACACAGGGGTTTCACTGGGCTTCAAGGTCTTCCTGGTCCTCCTGTAAGTGGTTCTGTTTTTACTACAATTTTATTTTCTTGGTAGTTAAATAACCAGGAGCATAGTTATTTAAAACAGAAAACAAAGCAAATTAGTTCATTTTTTTCCTCCCAAGGTGTTTATGGGTGGCCTGGCTGTCCATACTTGCTAATGTTTTTAATGGAGCTTTACAATACCATTGCATGATGAGGTGCACTTATTCCCTGATCCTGTGCAAAAGCTGAAAGTTTCAACATGCAGGAACAGCAACAATAAAAAACCCCAACACCCAAATAAAATTTTCACTTCACATTAATGCTGTCAATGACTCTCTTGTAAGCCACTCTGATTGTAAATGCCATGAAATCAAGGCTTTTCTGCAGAAACAACTTAATATAGCCAAGCACCAGTAAATTCTATTAATTTACTAAGGTATTAAGGAAAAGGTACTACCCATTGTTCATGTATATTTTAATCCTATTCATCCCAAATCTTGTATATCACACATTAGTCCTTTAAAACTAAAGTAACATGCTTCCAATGTCACAATGATATGAAAATTTCTTCTGTTTAGGGTCCTATTGGTGAACAAGGCAGTCCTGGCATTCCAGGCCCCTTTGGTCCTCGGGTGAGTATGATTAAGGTTTTTTGAGCTTGATTATTTCTTCTTCCATGATCAGACTCGTATTTCTGCTTCACTTTTACTTCAATGGCTTTTATTGACTTTGATATCATGTGGTGATTACCTTAATATCTTTTGCTGACACATCACCTTGTTTAATACAGTAAAGCTTTGACATAAGTGTAGTTTATAGCTAGATGAAAAGATCAGGATAACAACAGGCTCTTTTTGCAGACCCTTTTGCTGCAGCTGATGCAAAGCCAAATAAGTGGCAGCTCTGATAATTGCTACTCTGCCTTTCATACCCCCATATATGTCATTCACCCAAAAATAAAGGAGAAAGATGACTCCCCTGGATGTTCCCAAGGGACAGTGTATCTCTGAGCCTGTGTGTATTTTGATATACAGCAGCTATCCCGGGCTGCATAGCATCTGGAATTCATCCCACTTGAATGGTTAAGGAAAAAATATACAGCTGATCCAAGTTATATTGTCTGAGGTGATTCACTAGAGAAGAGCAGCATTGAAACTGTCTTCTTATTTTTACAGAAGAATAACAGTGAATTTTAAAATTTTAATAGACACAAATAATTGGATTGCTTCCTGATAAGGTATTGCTTATAAAGGGGTGGTTTGTGTAACTTTGTTGTTGAATGCTAAAATATGTTTCCTCTTTCTCCTGTATTTTTTAGGGTCCTCCAGGTCCAGTTGGTCCTTCTGGCAAAGATGGAAGTCCTGGTCCACTTGGGCCAATTGGGCCTCCTGGTGTTAGAGGGACTGTGGGAGAAGCCGGACCTGAGGTAAGTTGGTGGGAATATGAAGGAAAAAGGTTACTTTTGAATAATTAGCACGGCCAACACCACACTCCATTGTGCCTTCAGTCCAAATAAACAGCCCCAGCTCTAACACTAAGCCCAGCTGACCTTCAGCCTGGTCTGAGGTTTATAGACACCAACTATGAGCTGATTTACAACTAATGAAAACTGGTTTGATCATTTTGGAAGAAGTCCTAAAGCTTCGCTAAGCGCCCCAGACATATTCCACATTTATTCCACATCCGATTTGCAGTACTCTTCCATAGAATGGTAGTTAGGCCATTCCAAAGAAGATAAGTTAGAAAATTAGAGGGACTTGAGAAAAGAGTGATCTTGATGATCATGTGAAAAATTAAAAAATTTGTATGACTTATTTTCGGGAAGAAGTGGAAGAGGTGGAACTAAATAATGAGCAAGACACAGAAGACAGTCTTTCCTGTCTTTCTGTCTGATAAAACATGTTTCCTGTGCTTATGATGTTTATCATCCTATTCATTATTCACCCTATTTCATTTGAATTTCTACCAATTATTTGTATTTCCACTTCTGTCAAGGCACCCAGACCTGAATGGCAGAGCATGAGAATATAATATGTCTCCAGATACTTCATCTGTGTAATGAGACAGTACAAGAAATATCACATACCAGTACTTTTAGTTTTGCTTTCCACAGTGGATTTCACATATGAATTGGAATTTCACATGAATTGGAACCAAAAAACAAGAAATAAAAGACAAGACTTCCTTTGCCAGACACAGGGTGTGCTAGTTTGGGTGTGTGCTCTGTAATAAGCATTTGGAGCACTAGTTGTGAATTCTGATGTAATTACTCTCCAAGGAAATGCCAGTTCTGATCCACTATCTGATGCACCAGAGCACTTCAAATGAAAGGTATGTTACAGACTTTATGCTGCCAAAGAACTGGCAGAGTTTGTAGGTGGAGATATGCTTATTAACAGATACCTTCTGTGTCAAGATTGAGTTACCTCCCCACGTGTCACAATTCAAGTTGACAGAAGGATCTCACAACCTTTCATTTGGGGAAAACTTAGTCAGGAAAACACCTGCTCTTCCAAGCAAGGATGATATAGGTTCTGTCTCATAGAAACCCTGGGTTCTCTGGCCAGAAAGCTCAGCACTGTGCTGCGTATGTGTAAAGATGTTATACTATCAAATTTTGCTAATTGAAAATGTGCCTAAGGCATCTCAGAGAGAGGAGGAATTTTAGATTGCTCTAAAAATCACTCACAGCTGTTGGGAATTTAAGAAATATTAGGCAGAGATTTGAACAAGAAGGGACAGATGGCTTAAAAAAAAGGAGCGAGGAGGCCATTCCTTGGTGACTTTTTCCAGCTGTCAAGTCTAAAATCAGGAGTAAGAAAAAGTGGAGCAAGGCACTAAGACAATCAGAGAGGATGTGAAGCAGAGAGAATGCCTCATACATGGTTCTAATCTCTTACCCCTATTCCTGAAAAGGTGAATTGTTTATATCTGAATTGTTCTATGTGCATTAGGGTGACTGCCCTGAAGTTTTGGGGTTTTTTAGTGGCTGACTTTGCTGTTGTTATGATCTGGTTATTAAAACTATTAGAAATGACTCTACCCGAATTAAGATACAAACGAGACCAGATGCCAAATTCAATGGTGTGGGGTTTATTTAATGGTAAATGTGGGACAGAGAAAGAGAGATAGAAAGAAATAGGAAAGGGGAGGGGGTGGGGAGAAGAAATAAAGAGAGTGACAGAAAGAGATTAAAATAGAAAAAGTGTCACCACTCCATGTAACCTGGTCCAGTCAGTGCGGTTCTTCTGGTCTTCTTGGTGGTGAGGGTTTCCCACACAACATAGAGTCCAGTGGATTAATATACGTTCAGGAGATGCCCTGCACATCTCCTGGGTGTTGAGGGGGAAGCTTTGCAGTCTCTTGTGACAGGCTCTGGATTTGTTACCTCGCTTGGATCACGTGCAGTCCTCTGGTAGTGAAAGGCCTCAGGAACGAGTTTGGGGGGCTCCTTGGGGGTCTTTGATGGTTTATGACCCCTGCTCAGCTGCCTCTCATGTGACTGTCCTGTGTATATGTGGCCTTCCCAGAGTGGGGAGGGGGGAGTTTATTCTATCAGTTTGATGTGGAGAGATTTCACCATCACACCCCCAAAACCCTTCTCCTCCACCACCCCCTGAGCCCAGCTAGAGCTGCTCCTTAACACAGATACATTCTTCTTCCCTAAGCCTTGTTTACTTCTCCTCAGACTTGAGATGATTAGACAACAGTCTTATCTCAAGTCCCCAGTCACAGTCCAGATTCCAGTCAGATTTCAGTGGTCCCAGTTGCTTCCTTGTAGTTTAACAAAAAGTCTTTTTACGATTTTGACAATGTTTAAGACATTACGGATATTTCAGTCCATCACAGCTGCCATTTTGCATAGTCTTTATTGTGCCTCTATTGCCTTTTTGTTTTGAACTTTAGGGTCCACCAGGTGAGCCTGGCCCCCCTGGCCCTCCAGGACCACCAGGCCATCTCACTGCTGCCATTGGTGACATTATGGGACACTACGACGACGCTATGGCAGATCCTCTACCAGAGTTTACGGAAGATGAAGCGGCCCCTGATGACCACAACAAAACAGACCCAGGAGTCCACGCCACACTGAAGTCACTGAGCAGCCAGATTGAGACCATGCGCAGCCCAGATGGCTCAAAGAAACACCCAGCACGGACTTGTGATGACCTGAAGCTGTGCCACCCCTCCAAGAGGAGCGGTGAGTATAAACACACCATCCTGTGTGGGCTATACGGTTCTGTCTTCCTTCCAGTATACACCTGGGCACTGGAAAAAGCATGTTTAATACAGGTTTTGATGGCCTAAGTTGACATTCACAATAGGAGCTTGAAAACATCTCTCAAGAAATTATTTCTTCTTGCCAGTGAAGTGTACATTCTGATGTACGTTATGATTAGTTGTTTAGTGTTTAAAATAAGTGCAGTAGCACTCATATGGTGACAGAGATAATTTGGGATGCCAATTGGGAATGTTTACTTAACTGCTATTAGCTCAAAGTGCTGCCTGTGGGCTGATGCCCTGCAAGTGCTTTCCAGAATTCTCTGCTACTGCTCCATACTGGCACTTCATAGGTGGTAATGCACTAACATGCTGTTTAGTGTTTTCCTTAGTTTACATGGATTATCAGTGGATGAATCAGAACAGACTGGAAGGCAGAGATAATTAGTGGCAGACCTTACCATCTTTTGCCCTATTTCTTGAAACTTTGCTTCCAACATCAATATTTAGGAGGGGCTGCCATTGGTTTCTCATATGTGGAGAAAAATGTCTTCTGGCCACTGTGTGTTCTTCATATACTTGGAGAGTTCAGACGCTTTGCAATGAATTTGAACAACCTTAACCATAGGCAGCTTTCAAGTGTGAATTCTCCAGTTTTAAATATTAGAAATACTGATCAGCTTGTACCTTGAAGCAACATTATAGTGGATATCTGAAGCACACATCAAAACACACTTTGGATTGATTCGTGAAACATATGGCTGTTTTGCACTGTTGTTTGCACTTTTGTTTATGTCTTCCCAGTTATTTCAAGAATCCTTATGATATAACAGAGGCATATTTTGTGTTCTTTGTAGGTGAATACTGGATTGATCCTAACCAGGGATGTGTTGAAGATGCTATAAAAGTGTACTGCAACATGGAAACTGGAGAGACCTGTATTTCAGCAAACCCATCTACTGTGCCCCGCAAAACATGGTGGGCCAGCAGGTCCTCTGACTTAAAGCCTGTTTGGTATGGCCTTGATATGAACAAGGGATCACAGGTAAATAAATGTAGTTAATGTTGAGAGTTGGCTTCTGTGAACCTTATTTTCTTCTGGTTTAGAACTGCATCAGACACTCTGAGTGGATTCTGCTGCAGTGAGAACATTATAAGTATTGATTGACTGACTTATATTCAATTGGTTGTTTCAATTGTATTCAATACAGTACAGATAGGAAATAGTTGGGAAAAGCAATTGCAAGTACATCTAAGGCAGGTTGCCTGTAAGTGGGCCACTGCTATAATAGGTGTATTTCTCTTGATCCCAAAACCATCAGCTTCTCTAGCAACTAAATCACTATCTTGTCCTCAAAAAGAAGTGTGCTTTTATCCTGTTATCCAGATCTCTGCTGTTTTAATTGAGTTCTACTCTTCCTTTCAGAAAACTCTTTACTGCTATAATAACAAAACCTACTTCATAGATTTATTTTCAAAGAAGGTATGATTGTTATATGTGTCAGGTTGATCCATGCTGAATGTATCAACCTGTAGGTAGAAAAAACTCCACTCACATTTCTGTTGGGTTTTCCCTCTGTGGTAACTTCTAAAATTAGGCTCAATGATCCTGACAAATAACAGAAGTTTATCCTATGCAAAGTATATAATTAATTAATCAGCTTTTGCCATTTTTTTCCTAGTTTATCAAAAAACACAGATAATATCTTCAAGTGTTATTTCATTATTAGAGTTATTATCTCTAAGTATTCGATGTGTTAAAAAAATGGTACTATCAACTGAATTCCTGAAACAGTTGAGAACTTGAACAGTTAAGAAAGATATGATATTGAGAACAGATGTTCTCAAAATTTTTTTGAGATGCTTTCACTTATTATTAAATTCAGGAGATCTTGCCATGACCCAAGATATCACAGTTGATGTTTAACTACCTACAGAGCTACACAGAGGGGTTTTGTAAATCAGATGCACTTTGGTGAAATAAATGATCTTGAGGAATACTTACTATAAACAAAAAAATTCGGTTTTTTGAAATACTGTCAGATCCATGAAGAGATAATATGAGCTGTGTAAAACTCATATGGACTCCTTATGGATTCTAAATAATAAATGTGTCCAAGATTGTTTAATAGAGATACCACATTTTATAAATTATGACAGTAATTATGACAATAAGAGTTTCTCTCTTCTTCTCTGGTTTCACTGAAATGTATAAATTTTTAGTCATTTTTGACTGTTGTGTTATATGTTACAATGATTCATAAAACATGAATAAAATGAAGTGTGTGCAGATAGGGGAAAAAAATCTCAGGAATTTTAGAATTTTTGTTATTGATAGAGAAATTGCTTGTTTTTATAGAAACGGTGGCACTTTGTAAAACATTTGTCAAACTTCTCTGCAAATTGATTAGTTGATAAAGCCACTTGCAAATGTATGGTTATTTTTATGTAGTCAAACTCTGGCTGTTTGTGATGATTCTAAACAGATTTTAGAAAATTCATGAACTCTTATTGAATTTTAATGTAACGTATTTCTTCATCTTCACAGTTTGTGTATGGGGATACAGCTGTCACTCAGATGACATTCCTGCGCCTCCTATCAAAGGAAGCTTCCCAGAATATCACCTACCTTTGTAAAAACAGTGTAGGGTACATGGATGACCAGGTGAAGAACCTGAAAAAAGCTGTGATTCTGAAAGGGGCCAATGACCTGGAGATCAAAGCCGAAGGAAACAGCCGATTCAGATACACTGTTCTGCACGACAGCTGTTCTGTAAGTTTGGGGGGTTTGTCACTTGCTATGGAGAAATAGGACTTTTGTCCCTTTTCAGTTCTTTCTTGAATTAGAGGAAAAAAATCCATAGAAGGAAGTAATTAAAATGCTGCATCGTGAATTGTAGAAGTAACTGGTCAAATAGTGATTTCACTACAATTCTAACTTCATGTAGAAGTCTGCATTTATTTAGAGAATACTTAAAAATTACTACTTAGTGAGCATACTGAGATAGGTAATCCTGCCATTTTGCATTTCCCAGTATTTGTTTACCTCTGTGTAAACAAATCACACAAACTGGTGAGATAACCACAAACATTTGTCTGCCAGATTGGTAAGATTACTGCAGCAGTGGGGTGGAGGATCCTCCAATGAGTTGGAATACTCATTGGAGTACATAGTACTCATTGAGTACTCCAATGAGTTGAAAAGGAAATGTTCCCCCCAAAAATTCTTACTGGGAATAGAAACCAGCAAGTAGTAGATTTTTTTTTTCATGTTCAATAGCAGTCTCAGCCAACTACAAGACACTGGCAAATATTTCTAAATTTAGATTTGCACCTGAATGAATGAAGGGCTCTCTGTCCTTGAAAGTAATGCAGCCCACGATGACGTGTGCAGGTGCACATTAACACACAGAGGAGACTTTCACAGCACAAAGAAAAACCAGTGCTGTTGTGTCAGTCTGACAGGTCTGTTCATTATTGTAACAGCAAGAGAGCGAGATCTATAAATCTCAAAATAATCAAGGTGCAGTGCAGGTGGTGTTGCTCAGAGTGTGTTGCTCAGCAAAGGCACATTGAGATCCTTCTGAGCAAACAGACAACTGACTCGCTGCTGGAATTTGGGCTGGTTTTGACATGCCCTCTGACCTAATGCCTGATTTTTTTTCTTTTCTTTTTTTCCTTCTTTTTTTTTTCTTTCCCCTTCTAGAAACGTAATGGGAACGTGGGCAAGACTGTTTTTGAGTACAGAACGCAGAACGTGGCACGCTTACCTATCATAGATATTGCACCAGTGGACATTGGCAGCACCGAGCAGGAATTTGGAGTCGAAATCGGGCCCGTTTGCTTTGTGTAAGAGGAAGGGGGGAGATTAACACACTACCCAAGCAACAGCAGCAGTTAAACACGTGAACTTAGACTGATTGAAGTTAATCCTGAGACTCTTGAAGTAATGGCTGATACTGGATCAGCATTGTATATACAGCTCTTTTGAAATGCCCGGCCTCCTTTTGAATATTTATTTTACTTACAAACGTTCGGTTTTAAGCGATCGGAACCAACTTTATAGTGCAACAGTACAATTTTAAGAGGATCAATGACCACCTTTTAAAAGTGATATATGAAACTTTATGAATCTTTTTCCTCGGTTTTGTTTCAAATGGTTTTGAAATTTAGAGGTATTCAAAATAGTTAGTTTTAATGTGGGACTGTGTAAAGCTCTAAGGGTTACTTCTTTTGCTTTGATATGTACTGAATAACAGAAAAGTAGAGCACTTCTGTGAACCCTTGGCTATATTTCAATCATACCTACTGCCCCTATCCCAGTTTGTCTCCCTGTGGTTGCCAGTAAAATAGACATTCACAGAAATCTGTGTCTTTTGTAGAAGAAAACCTTCAGACACGATCATCCTAATTTGGTATTGTTTTTCCTGCACTTTCCTGTGTAAGTCTGCTCAGAAGAGAGATCCACAGCCATGATTAATTTGTGAAGTAACAACAATAATAATAATAATGGCCAGACTTCGCAAACGAAGATCTGAGGAAGGTCTTTGTACGCCTTCCAGCCTGCGCATTGGATTTATTTTAGGTGGGACACAGTGCGCGCAGAACTGAGCCCACCCTTTAATCCTGAGGTTCATCTGCCGGGGCCAAGCGAGCTTGGACAGTGGCAGCGAGGTCCTCAGGACGTAGGTGGATTGCCTTACAGGGCTAACGGGCTCCACCTACCCGGGGAGTTTCCCCGACCGGGAATCGAACCCGGGCCTCGGCAGTTACAGTGCCGTATCCTTAACCACTAGACCACCAGGGGCTCCCTAGACCACCAGGGGCTCCCGAAGTAACAACACTAGTGGGATAAATGTGAGTTTTCAGCAGGGGTGTCCCATATGTTAAATTTTAAGGCCAGACTTCACTTCTCGCAATGTATTGATGTAATTCCATTAAATTATCCTTAATCTCAAAAATACTTCTGAAACCAAATCCTTGTTGATTTACTAATACTTGCCCATCTAAGAAGCCATTACATATCAAATCATAGAGATGTCTTATATATGGTGCCAGTTTCTGTACATTGCAAACCATTCACATGTATACCAGACCAGTTGCTAATAAAGAAAGTTTAGAAATCTGTTGGTTTTAGCTGACATCCAGACATGCATCACCAGTAATTTGACTTACTGACCTTGAGTTGTCAAGGCAGGACAGTTCCATCATTTCTTAGCATGAGCTACCTCATCTCTGGAAGTTGGGATGCAATTATTATTCCTGTTTTTATTTTAGGTGTTAAAAGGTGCTATGCTTCTGTTGTTATTTCAAGAAAGGAGATAGGCAGGGCAAAAAAAAAAAAAAAAACCCAACAAAAAAAGTGATGGTGCTAAATGACTATAAAAGGCTGATGAAATAAAGATGCCTGCTGTCAATGTCATTTTCAGAGCTTAGCTGTTAGGCTTATGGTGTTTGAGAGAACAGTGTTACAGTGCATTTATTTGTTGGTCATTCACTATATAGAAATGTTTTGTACCTCCAACATGCTTTATTTTGTAAAGTATGTGGGTACAAACTTACTTAGGTTTTTTTGTTTCTTTATTGCATCTGTGCTCTCCACTTTTTTTTTGTTTGTTCCTTTTAAAAAAAAAAATAAAAAGCTGGGGCTATCCCTAAAGAAAGTAATGCACACAGCTTTATTCCATGTATCTTTGCAAAGCATTTAATTAAATACATGCTTCTCGCTATGTAAGTGGTTTCCTTTCTCCAGTGTGTCCCATATCAGTTCATTTCCAGGAAATTAAAAATAGAAGTATTTCATTTTTGTTTGGTTGCTCTTTGCATATCTCATTTGCAGTGCATTCTCCTGAAATATTTCAAGTGCAGGAATATAAGGGGATTTTGAATCATGTCTTCTGTGCCAGTTTTTGCAGACAGGTGCCAGTTTGCACAGAGTCATCACAGCAAGCCTGTTAAATCTGCCTAACTAGGATTGTTTGAGACTCCAGACAAAGCGGTTTTGTTTAAGACGGAATGAAATGTTATTTGGCCAATTCCCAATATCAGTGTAAGTTATCACTTACAGAAAACAGTCTCTGGACAAGCAGGCAAGAATTTGCCTTCCTTTCCCACTTGTGAAGGGTTAGGAGCTTGGCAGTTTTCCAGGTTGTCCATGTGCATGTCCTACAGGAGAGATGCAGAGGCTGGGAAGAGGGAATTTAACATCTTCACACCGGTGTTACCTGTTTGCTGTTATTACCCATGCAGGAACTTTTTTACTAGCATGAAATAATTTCTGTAAGTATGTGACTCGGGAGTTATCTACTTTTGGATCCTTGAGAAGTTCTAGATAATGTTAATTCCACTGAATAATCTGAGGTGTTCAAATAATCCAGCGTGTTCAAGCACAGGTAGGTTTCCAATGGCTGTGATCGTATGTCTACAACACATTTATCCAGATGCACAAAAGAAATAATATTTGGAGTATAGATTCATGTTAGAAAGTTATTTTTAATCTCTAATTTTCATGAACAGAGTAGTATAATCCATGATTAATATGAGGTTGTTGAAGAAGGAGAGTATTTTGTTGTGAAAGATGCTTTTTCTTTTCAAGTCTTTTCAATCTCTAACTGCATATGAAGTGTGCAGTGTTTCCTCAGCCAGCTACCTTGAGCCCTGAAAAAGACCTTTAACTAGAGAGCTAAAGGTAATATTCTGTAAAAAAATAAGGCTGGAGAATCACTAAAACAAGGCCTCTTGTGAAGTGTGAGCTCTCAGATAGTTAACTGAGGAGTGTTTGTAATGCAAGTGGTTGGACATGGTTTTTCTCTTCTCTTGATCGTGTTTATAGCATACATGAATATTGCGTCTCTTTCCCTGTTTATGCATTTCTCAAAGTATTGTAGAATCATTTTAAGCAGGCTAAAAAAAAAGGGGGGGTGTTGGGGATTTCTTCTCCAGGCAGTGTGGCACAATCTCACATAAATACAGCGTTAATTCTGTAAGCATAGAATGAATGAGCTGATAATGCTACTTTATAAATTGCAAATTAAGTCAATGTCATCTATAACTAGTGAAGTTCTGTCTTTGTCTCAAACAGCCTCAAAAGTGGTAAAAAAGCACTTTAGAGTGATTACAACAACATAATATCAAAGACTGCATTTAAATTGAGGTACAAGAGTTGATCATTGCTTCTGTTTTCCATAACTAACCTGTCCTCAGTGAGAAACACCCCAGCACTGCCAGCAGCTGACACCTTCTCTTGGTTCCTCAAAACCAGTAATGCACTAATTTGTGTGACAACTGTTCATTGAAATCTAGAAACTAAAATTCCCAAACTCCTTCCTTGGCTGCCTGTTCCCTTCCTTCAGGAAACAAAGGCTATACTGCAGGTTTAATACTCACTAGGGAGTTGGTGTTGCTGAGAGAGGATTCCAGAAAGAGCAAAACAACTGCAGAAGGAAAAGCAAAACTAGATGGAAATGTAGAAATGTGAATGAAGGAAAAAGATTCCCTGCAAGTATGCAAATAGTGTTACACAAAACAGGAGAACACTTGATTAGCTTGATTGCTAATATATCTACTGTGCTATCAGCATTACATGTTTTATCCTTTTCTGGGAGAAAGTCTGGAAAAGCATTAAGGTAGCAGGCCACACTCTAATTTGAGCAGGATACTAAAAAGTTAATTTTTTTACTTGTTCCCCACAATAATTTTGTATACATTTTTATTTTCTTGCTAGTAGAGTAAGTAGCCATCTTTCTGTAATCTCTGGCTTATTTTTTAACTAATGTGATAAATTGTTATGATCTGTTGTGTTCTCAGTATCAGAATGGTGTGCTATCAAATCTTTTTATTGCAAAATTAGTTCCTTGACAGTCCCTCCCTCAGTAAAGGCTGCAGCTCAGTGTTTTGTAGAAAAGAAACAACCAAAAAATCCCCAAAACCAAGCAAGTTCACAGCAGAACTGCTTTTTGGCCTTAGTCAGCTGAGTGAAAAAGTCTGGTACAAACCCAACCAACTGTAACAAATAGAATTCTAGAAACATCAGTGAAATATTTTTGCATGTTTAGTAGGGTACAGTCTTCCCTGCCAGAAAGAAATATGACAGAAGATTGTGATGACTGTAGGAGTCATCATTGTGGTTCAGGAGGCTCCAAAGAACAAGGTGTGTGATTCCACACAAAAACCAGAGCAAGTCCAAAGCATTTCCTGCTGCCACATTGGTGTGGTTTAACCCAGCAAGCAGCTAAACACCACACAACTGCTTGCCCAGTCCTCTCCCACCTCAGTGTGGGAGGGAAAAGAACTGGAGGGGAAAAGTGTAAAATTCATGGGTTGACAGAAAAGGGAAAATAATAATAATGAAAGAATTCAAATGTACGAAAGAATGATGTTACTAACCACCCACTGACCTATACCCAGCCAGTTCCTGAGCAGTGGCTCCTGGCCAGCTTTCTCTGCAGCTTTATGTGTTAAGGATGACACCATATGGTTTGGAATGTCCCTTGGATCAGTTGACATCAGCTGTCCTGGCTGTGTCACCTCCCAGCTCCTCGTGCACCCCCAGCCTCCTTGCTGGCAGAGCAGCATGAGAAGCTGAAAAGGCCTTGATGTCATGTAAGTACTGCTCAGCAACAGCTGGAACTGTTATCAACAGTATTTTCATCCCAAATCCAAAACACAGCACTCTACCAGCTACTGGGAAGAAAATTAACTCTATCCCTGCTGACAGGTCAAATCTGTGATTTCCTGCTAAGAATCTTGTTCTCTGCTTTGTAGATGCTGTCAGAGGGAGAGGAGGAAATAGCAGATGTTTTCAGGTACCTTGGAGCTGTTATAACAAATGTAGCAAAGCTGAAATGTGATTTATGGTGGGAACATTCCCCAAAACCCCACTGGAGCTGCACCGTCTCCAGTGCCTCCAAAAGCAATTGTGAGCCTTTTCAGGGGACATGGATTCAGCAACAAAAATTTTTAACCTGTAATCCAGAGTTATTTGTGGCTAAGGGTATACTGCAATAAGGGGAAGTTTGGATAAGCCTAATTTTGCCAGGTACAACCTAAGCAAGCAGAAGTGGCTGCTGTGATGGGAAAGCAGCAGTGTGGGTTACAGTCAGTGCTGAATCCTAGAGTCTGTTTTTGCAGGATGAAAAGCAGGTGGGAAGACAAGAACAGAGGGATTTTGTTCTGGTGGACTTCATTCATCCTGGAACAGCAATACTTCAGTGTAGTGTGAGCTACTTCTTGCCTCCTCCCAGTAAACAGGTAGGCAGAAACATAGAAAACCTCTCTTTATCTGCCAAGTCCTAAAACCTCCTGCAAAATATATTTCTCTTCTAGAACCTTACGTTTAGGTTTGTGTAGATTTTCTTTAAGAGCATGGCAAGATATAACCAAGGACATCTGAGTACAAGCACATGTTGAATCAAAATGCTAGATCATGGTAAAAAAATTAATACGTTACTGTAGCTCAAGATTTTCGTAACATTATGTGTCTCATTACTCACATTTCCAGAAAAGAGGCACTCAGTTTAAAAATTGAAGTCTGACAGACCCAGTTTCTTGCCTGATGTAAAGAAATTGGTAAGATTTCTCATTGAACCATCAGGGTTTCAGTCTTGGTTGAAATGGGTATGTTATCAGTAATAAGAAATATATTCTAATTTAATGACTACAATAATGTGGTCTTATTGTCATAAGCCTATATAGACTATAAAAATAACGTGCACCTGACAAGGAGCACTAGACTTTAGATTTTCCTAGCACAGCTCTCAGAACAGTCTTAGCATGGCAAAGCATGTGTTGGAAAGAAGTTTCCCCTTTATGAATATTGTGTGGATGACTTCTTTCCTTGCTTTTTCATGCCTCTTGATTCCAATTCAAGCCTCTCTTTCAACTGTGTAGACTACAAGTCTCCAAGCCAGTTTTAAACTTATATGCCAAAGGAATATGCAGTTGAATAGGTGCCTAAAATCAGCTTCTCTTAGAGGTTGAAAAAAGGGGTTTTCATGCAGGCATTTCTTACAGAGCAGTTCTGGATGCTTAAAATTGTGAGGAAGGCAAACAGGGAATTGATTTAAGTCCTCTCCATTGAGAGCCTTTATTCAAATCACAGTTTTGGATTATTATTTGGATAATAACCTCAGTTAGTTTTAGACTAACTACAAAGAAGAGTTTACATTTTTACATTTTTCTACCTCTATTAAGGCAAGTAAAGAGACTAAAACCAGATTAAGAGCAAAAAAACACCAACATTCTTTTTTTTTACTACTGTAAAGTGGGGGCCCTAGGTTTCTTTTCTCCCTTGTAGCTGCCTGAGATTGAGCAAAGTAGTTATGAGACTGGAAAATACTCCCTTAATCTATGGATATTTAAATTATTTTTTTCAAGAAACAAAGGTTATATGGAAGATTTAATAATCACTGGGCAGTTGGTCTCACTGAGAGAGGATCCCAGAAAGACAGAATGTAAAAAAATTGCAAAAGGAAAAGCAAAACTAAATGGAAATGTAGAAATAGTAATGAAAGAAAAAAAGATTTCCAGCAAGTATTCAAGCACTGAATGGAAAACAAGGTAAGAAGGATTGCATTAGACAATGATGGTTTTATTGTTTTTAAAAAAATCAAGACGAAAGGTAAAACTAAACCAGCAGGTCAAAAGCTGACCCAGCTGGCCACCCTGTGCTTTTATGCTAGGAAAAAACCCCATAATTTCGATTTTTGGATTATTGTGTCCCTTTAAACCCCTTGCTGCGAGTTTACAGATTTTGTTTTGTGATTTCAAGCACATTCTGCAGAGTTCAGGGTATCCACAAAGGAGCCTGCTTGAGCAGAATTGCTACAGGGGTACCAGGGGGTTGGGTTGATGTCTTAAAATTTAGACTGGATTTATCCTGTTTTACCTGCTGTCCTGCTATGCAGAAACTTAGCTAATGTTAAAATCAGAGGTAATGCTTATTAATGTATCAATTAAAACCTGAATATGATGGATTGCAGCTGAGAATCACCTGTGTTAACCCCTGCTCTGCCTGTCCTAGGAGAGCATGGGGGATCACAAAGGGAAATCTAGGTACAAGTGACCATCTTTCCTGTGAAGCTGTTGCTCATTCCTGTGAGGTGATTATTGGACAATATCTTCGGGAACAAGAGAAGAAATCTGCTTTTTCCACAAGCCAAAGAAGAGGAGTGAGTAGGTAAGTGAGCGAATCATAGATGTTTATAGTTTGGTTTTAATTAAGGTTTAATTAGATAGCAAACTTTTTCTGTTAGAGAACAATTTGCTGGATTTCTGTCAAGTTTTGGAGTGTTTTAAACAGCATTTCCACAAAGAATATAGAAAGGAGATGAAGTAGTCCCTTTGCCAGCCAGTCCACCTTCAGCATCTTGGTGTCCTGCAAAAGAGCTGCACCTTTAGGTGATAGATGGCCTGTGAGTAATTGGAAAAGTGGAGTTTCAATGCAGTATTAAAACCTAAATTAATGATGTCTTGAGCTCTTGGTATGAGCATGATTCAGGCAAACCTTTGAGGCAGGGTTTAGTTTGTGTGTTTGTCTGTTTTGGATTTTTTTGGGGGTGGTGTTGTGTTTGGTTTTGTGGATTTTGCTACTGTTGATTTTTTTTTTTTCTTGTTTTCCCCAAAGAGTAATGTGGTAATATGAAAGTACAGACATGTGAGGCTTACAGTAGCTTAATGGATGACCCTCTGAAAAAAACCCACGTTTTTGGATCAAGTAAATTACTTTATGTAGGTCTTGGTTATTTCTTTGTGTTTTCTACAAATGTTCCAGTAATCACCTTTCATTAGAAGTAATTAGTTACGAAAAACTTTGGTTAAATGTGTGCTTGAGAAAATAGCCTCCAAAACTTCAGTTTTTAAGCTTGAGTAATTGTTCCCAGCCATCCACCCAGCCCCAGTAGCAATGGGGATAATGAAGGATATTTTTTTTTTCTGCTTGTGGGGATTAAGAATAGGTGTTTCTAGTGCATTTCTCCAGCAGCCAGCATTTTTACCAGCTTCAAATCAGCTTATTCAATATAATTTATGTCAGATTAATAGTATTACATACATGTAATAATGTTACACACATGTAATTCTCATCTTCCATAGACAGTGTTTGATTTTCACCATCAAATGAGGAGGTTTTCTGGAAGAGCCAATATTTTTTAATGAGTTGTTGGCAATATTCTTTTATGTTACATTAAGTATAGTTGTGCCTGTGTTGATACTGCTGTGAGGGTCTCCCCAGGCCCCCACTATTTTTGTTCTGTGTGCCATGTCTAAATTCTGTAATGCCAAAGCAGGGCAGTGTCTTGGCTTAGCTGTTGCTCATTAGCTGTTGCTCTTAGCTTGTTGTGCCTTTGGGACCTTAAACACCAGGAGGGAGAAATTGTGGACAGTAGTAGTGTTTTGCATTTGTTACTGGAAAGGCTGCAGGTGCTTGGACCAAATCTGGTGAGATTTCTTAAAACCCAGCATTTTTCTGCTCATTTTTTAATGTTTGGTCCAAGTAGAATATGTTGTCAGAGGATGCATGATCTATAATTGTCAATGAGAACTTTTAAGGACCTGATTTTTTTTTTTTTTTTTGATCCCTAATTTTTGTTTGACCATGTTTTAAAGGGTCCATAATGATCCTGGGGCTGGGAGAGGTTTCCTGGCCTGGGTTCCTTTGTGTGGCTTGTTTCCTTCTTGTGGCCCCGAGCTCAGGCACTGCCAAACTACTGTGGTAATTGCTTGTCCTTAAATTTTTGTTATGATCTGGGGAGCACTTGGTTGTGAAGTTCCAGTGGCCATAAAAAATATCAAGATGTTTAAACTGTCAGCTCTGTCTGACTGCTGGTGCCTGTGGCCTGTGTGTCCTGCCTTGAACAAAGAGATACAAATAGTAAAAAAAGAAAAAAGATAGTCAGTTTTATGAAACAAGGAGTTTTATTAAGATATTTTATTATGTGTCTCTGTAAGGAATAGACCAACAACCATATAAAAGCTTACAAAGATGGTTAACCTTCAACACTATAAATGTGTTAACGTGACAGAAGAAATTCACAATTTTGCATCTTTATTGACTTTTACAGAGTGAAGGGAGAAAGGTCTCAACTATGACATGCCAATGGCTATCTTTGACAGGAGACATTTACAATTCTTTAAATCCTTTACATTTTTGGGTTTTTAAGCAAGTCAATAACCCTGACTTGCAGAGTTAGGAGTGAAAAATACATTAGCACCATCATATTAGTCTTTTACACTTCCCTAATTTTAGTGGTCTTGACCAGCAATGACAGGAAAGTAGAGAAGCACCTTTGACAACAGAATACAATCCAACAATAAAATTATGGTGACTACTGACATTAAGGTATTAAACTCTTAAAATATACTGTACTTTTCACAGCTAATCAGTACAGAAATAGATGTTTTTGTACCAAATTCCATGGAATTGACACTGGGGCCAATGTGTTTTGATGGATTTGATTGATTTTTTTTTTTTTTGGTTTGACTCAGACACATCCCGGTTTCTGTCCATGTTGAGGTAGTTGAAACAGGGAGGCCTTTCTAGCTTTATGGACTGCATCTTGGAAAGAAGGGTAAACTTTGGTACTGGGAGCAATCAGTGCTTTGTAAATTGGCTAACATTCAACTAATAGAACACAGTGTTGTTTTCTTAAGTGTTGAAGTTGTATTATAGCACCACGGAGACATGTTTTGAAGATGGAATTTGGTAAAAAAAAAATAGAGCAAAAAAGCATTTTTACTGTATTTTGTGTAATAGCAAAAAAAAAAAAAATAACCCTTGATATCAAATTGATTTTTTTCCCCCAGAAATTTTGTTAATAAATAACTGGGATACAGATGGTCACCTGTACTAGCTGACATGGCTTAAACAAAGGAGCATGGTTGGAGTGTGAATCTGTTTGCTGGGGTTTCAGAAAGAGCGGGATCTTGGATTTATAAGAAGCAGACTGGTCCAATGTCCACACCAAATTCCTGATCAGGACCACCAATATCTATGGGTGCAATATCAACCACGGGCAACCTCATTGTCTTGCGCGTCCTGTATTCGAAGACTGTTTTACCCCATTCACCAGTGTGTTTCTGTGAAGTTGAAAAGAAAAGGAAAAAATTGTTAGAGAAATGAGTGTTAGGCTATATGAAAATCACCCCACAGTTTATCAGATTTCATGCTTTGTATTTTCATATTAATGTGTCCCCTTCAACCCTGTGGTCGCAGTCTCTGTGGCACTGAACAGAGAGACAAGACATCCTTCGTTTGTGGACTGTTTGTGCGAGGGCTTGTGGCTCAAAAAGGATGGAAGCCTGATGGATAGTAAAGTGCTCTGGAGCAGTTCTAGGATCCTGACTTCGGACTAAAATGTGCTCTGCATGCTGAGAGATGGTACAAATGGCTACTCTGTTTGTAAAAGTGGTTTTGGCCTCAGCAGTGATGAGGTAGCTCTTCATGTCGGTGTTAAAGAAGTGGCTGCAAGGTAGGTGTGTTCACACCTCCTTAAATGGCAAATTTAACATACAGTGTTTGTTGTGCCTTTGGGACCTTAAACACCAGGAGGGAGAAATTGTGGACAGTAGTAGTGTTTTGCATTTGTTACTGGAAAGGCTGCAGGTGCTGGTAGAGCAGCATGCTCAGGGATGTTACTGCTCTTCTCCAGTGCTTTCTGCTGCAGTGAGGAAGGCACAGGGAAGCAATATTGGATCTGCAAAATAACTGTGTTTGCACCTTCCCATAATCACAGCCTTGATTTGTTGGTATGGCTAGTTTTAGAGCTGACAGGGGGTGGAACCAAAACTTGTTGACTGTGACTTCACTGTGTTGACTCTAAAGCAAGGAGATCCCTGTAAAGCAAAGATTTACATGGAAATGCACCTCACTTTCTACAGCTGCTACGGGAATTAAACTTCTGGTGTGCAGAATCTGTTTCCCCTGTTAGGAGCAGCTGTGTTCTTTCCTTGTCCAGGCCATGCAAAGCTCTCTCTTTCTTATTTGTCTACATTATTTATCAAACTACAGCACTAAGCTCCTGTTTACTTACAGTACAGCCATCTTCAAGAACAGCGTATGTGAATTTGCTGTTTCCTTCAGCCTTGATCTCACTTTCCGTGGAGCTCATCAGTTTTAGAGCCTTTTTGACGTTTCCACTGGCTTCATCCATGTAGGCAATGCTGTTCTTGCAGTGGTAGGTGATGTTCTGGGAGGCACGGCTGGAGAGGATGCGGAGGAAGGCCAGCTGAACTTCCGAGACATCCTCGGGAAGCTCGGGATCTCCGTAGCTGAACTGCAGAGTACCACACACATACAACAGCGGTCAGTCACGTCCTTATTTTTTTTTTTGTACAATATGGGCTGTTCACTGTGGTTGTTTCTCACCTGGAAGCCTCCATTCATAGATTCTCCGAACCAAACGTGTTTCTTTCCGCTGTTTGCATCGGTCCACCAGCTTTTCCTTGGCACAGTCGCAGGGTTAGCGTTGAGGCACGTCTCACCAGTTTCCATATTGCAGTATACTTTAATAGCATCCATCTTGCAGCCCTGGTTTGGATCAATCCAGTACTCCCCTAGAGGTTAAAAAAAAAAAATGTTAAGGATTTTAATATATTTGGAGAAGAATCTGACTGCACGATGGTAAAGCTTATTTCCATGCCAGATTCCTGAGCCAAATAAGGACCCATATTAATTTTGACCGAAGAGATGCCACAGGAAATAAGATGATATAAAAGTATACTGAATTCCTGTGAATATTGTAAATGGGACTGATATGATAAATAAATATAGAACTTCTACTTCTGATTTTTTTTTCCCTGAAATTATTTAAACATATGTTCACTTATGAGGACGTAAGGAATAGAGTTGAAATCAGTGCATATACTGTTTAAATGCATAGTCACTTAAATTTTAAAATTATTTTTATGTTTCTCATCTTTGTCATCATATTTGTTTTCAAAAACCAATTTTTTTTATAGCAGATCTTTGCATTTAATACTCAAGCTAAAAAAAAAACCAACCAACCCAACACCCAAGACCTGCTACCATTGGTGAAAATAAAATCTAAACATACCACTCTTGAGCTCGGGATGGCAGAATTTCAGATCTCTGCAGTTGCGAGCTGGATTCTTCCGTGATCCATCAGGGCTAATGATGTTTTCAATCTGGTTGTTAATTGATTTCATTGTAGATATGATGTCACCCAGATTGATATCGTTTTCCTTTGGCTCATCTCGATATTCATACCCATAACCCACTGGACCTTTCTCACCGGCACCCAGGGCAGCCACACCACCACCACAGCATGGACCAGGAGGACCAGAAGGACCAGGAAGACCAGGCTGGCCTGGTGGACCCTAAAAAATTTAATAATTGTAGCCCTGAGTAGAGATCACAGGTTAAAAGTAAAAATCTGCCCTAATCCTAAAAAAAAAGAGAATTCTCACGTAGATATTTAATTTACTAGTTCATCAATTAAACAGATGTTTAATGTCTGTTAGAGTTTCCAGGCCTGTGTTTTCCTAAGATTGGAATTTTTTTCCCCTGATTTTTTCAAGCTGTGACTGTCCTTTGGTCTGGGCTGTCAGAAGGAGAAGGAACCCTTTCCACCAAAATCCAGAGGAATGGCCACTTCTTGGCTTTAGGAGGTGACTATGGTAGTGACCTTCACAGCTCTGGCCACTCTAGAGGAGTCTAGAAAATCCATTTAATAGCTTCTAAGAGACAAAGGGAATTTGTGCTCCACAGTGGAGATCCCACCCTATGCAAAAAGGTCAGTGATCATCCGAGAACAACACAATGCCCAGTGCACCAATAGTTACACTAAACTACAAATGAGCTGTATTTTTTTGGATTTAGCATTGATACCTTCTACCACAGACTCTGTCCACGAAATACAGGATTGCTGAGGGACATACTTGAAGAGGAGGGCACCCTATGTTTCTCAAATATTCCTTAAATGTTTGTCTATGTGAGTGTGCACTGTTTACTTACAGCAGGGCCACTTTCACCTCTGTTGCCACGGGGGCCAGGAGGACCAATTGGACCTGGGTATCCACTTGTACCATCTTTTCCGGGTGGTCCAGCTGGTCCTGGGGGACCCTAGGACAGTGAGGAACACAAATAATATGGTCAAAATAGTTTATCAGGAAACATCAAATCCAGAAGTACTTTGTGAGGTATTTCAGGCATTTCTGTAAAATTTATCAGGTGTTTTCTCTTTCTTCAGCTGCTGTCTGTTAAGATGGCCAATTAAAATTTATATATATATAAATGAAGCAGTCTGAATTTTCCTTGCAGTCAGGCTAGATGATAATGAGTTTTTTCTTACCCTTGCACCCGAAGCTCCTGGACTTCCAATTGCACCTTGTGGACCCAGGGGACCCTATGAAGAAAAGAAAAGTCAGTCATACACATCCTGCTAATATTTTGCAACTAGCTGGATATACCTCACAACTTATGTACCTTAAATAAAGACATTGAAAACATCTTTCAGATTATACAAAACACATCCTTGGAAAAAGACTATGTTGGATATGAGGGAGAATGGTTGACATTCCTTGACCAGAAAAAAACCTCAGATGTTCTCTATCAGAAAACATATTAGTGATGTGATATATCCAAAATGCAAGAAAGCCAACTGACACCAATGAGCTTTGGATGAAATCTTGTATTAATAAGAACACATAGCTGTAGGTTAAACAGGCTGCAGTTTTAATCATATTACCAGTGAAATATTGTAAATAATTTGACAAAAACTCATTTTCAAATGCATTTAAAATTTGCTCTATGTATGCATTACAAAGAACTAAGCCATTTATTTAATAATTATTGAACATCTTGCAGTTATAGTGTAAATGAGAATTTATCAGATTTTATTTATACTCATATTGTACATTAGAGAATGGATTATATTGTGTTGTTAAGTAGGTGGGTATTGGTGCCATCTTTGGTAGATTAATTTGAGTGAGTTTTGGTTTCTTGATTCTCATTTGTGCCATGAATGCTATTAATAGTTTTCTTGGGTATAAATCCCTCTTTAAACCTTTCCCTGTAATAAATATCCAGAGAATGCCTTTCTATTCCTGCCCATCAATTCTCCTAGCTATTAAGAACTGCTCAAATTGCTAATGCATGTTTACAATTTCATACCCATTTTGCCCTAATATTACTTACTATAAAAGATACATGACAGAAGAAAGGTATTTGGATTCTGACTAGCTTTAATTGTCTGCCTAGGGCAGACAATTTCTAATAGGCATAGATATTTCAATCCATACTTCTACCCTTTCTAATTTAACCAGGAATAGCCTATATAAATAAATCAAGAAGTGTTCATTGAAGGTATTATAGTAAACCCAGCTTCAGCTCCTACCAGCTTCTTCCAGTTTTATTTTAGGGCTTATTTCAGGTTCATTCAGAGAATCTGGACTTCTGAACACATTTGACAATCAAATTACAATTTATAATTTTCTTCTTTGCTCAGTAAATTCCTTGAGGCTAACTAGGCACCTCGGACCTAAACCAGCTGTAGTTCCCAAATCAATACAAAATCAATACAAAATACTCACAGGAGGACCAGGTAGACCAGGAGTACCAGGAAACCCTCTATGACCCTTTATGCCATTGCTGCCTCGTTCACCAGTTTCACCTTTATCACCACGAGGACCTTGAGGACCCTGTAAGAGTAGATTTGCGATAAAAGAAAGATATAAGGAGATAAGAACAATGCCCAAACAACAGGGAATAGTGAATGGATGATATCACAAAAATACTTTAAATGTGACTTACAGCAGGACCACGAGCACCAGCAGGACCAGTAGAGCCCGGAGGGCCAGGTGGACCCTGTGACATGATAAAAATGAGATGCCAGGGATCACTTGGAGCTGCCTAGACCACCTTTTTATTTCCAGGTAAGCAGAATATTCAAAGCCAGCAGCTGTTCAGAAACAAGGGGAAGCTACACATACACACACACACTCTATAATCAGCAAGAATCATGGCCAGATCCCTTTTCTACCAATGCCAGCCTTACTCAGCTGCTTGTAGGCACTAGAGCCCTTCTTCACTTTGCAAGGTGCTCAGTGCTCAGGCTGTGCTTTTGTCAGCACTTGTGAGAAATAACTTGAAGACTTCCAAAGACTTCCTTAGTGTAAATAAATAACATTACTTGTGCTGCATGGGCACCAGAGGGGATGGAAATTAAGACAGGGCCTGCTGGGATGATGTGTTTTTTAGCATCCTATTGAGTACACAAATTTTGAGCTTGATTTCTATAGTTATCAGGAACATAAATTGAGATATCTTTCCCCTCCAAATTGTTATAGAAGAGGTCCTCAATGCCAAGAAACTACGATAGTAACAAATGTATGACTCTTCAAAACTTCCTCTCTATTACTGCATGAAATGGACTTTGCAGAGGAAAGGTGTGTAAATAAGCAGTAAGCTATTTACTTTGATCTTACCTGAAATCCTCTTTCACCAGCTTTTCCAGGTGCACCAGCGTTACCTGCAGGTCCAGGGTGACCAGGGGGTCCTGGAGGGCCAGGAGAGCCACTTTCACCACGGTCGCCCTGCAGACAGGATAATCAATGTCACGTTTTACAGAACTCCATATAAACAGTATTTTCAATTGAGCATAAGAGGTTCAAGGAACAAATTAGACAGCAGAGAACTGTGCATATTGTCATGTGTCTCAGGGGTAATTTATTTGGAAATCTAAGGATTTCTTACTTTGCCTCCTGGGGATCCGTCACGTCCAGGCAAGCCGTCGGAGCCAGGGTTACCCTGCAAAAGAGAGGGGTGCAGTTTGTTCATAAACTGCATGATGGAACAGCTTGTTTCCCAGTAAGCTTAAATAGTGCTCAGCAAAGGAGGAGTTTTCTAGCAGGAAGAGTTCCTAGAGGTGGAATGGCCCCTAAAAGATGTGTAAGGCATACAAGCAGTGCAGTCCCTTGTTCAGTGCCAAGTGAGAGAGATGATATCCACAGGCAGTGAAGGGGGTGTCAGAGACAGCAGGCTATGCCACATCACATGAGAGAGTGATGTGCTCAGGCCCCTGTGCATCAGGCACCTGAGGGAGGCTTTGTGAACTTTAAAGCATATATCCTACCAGAGTCTCCCATTAGTGACTCACAAGCTAGCAGGAAAGAATCACATCCACTCACATCTCTGCCAGGCTCTCCAGGTAAGCCTCTTTGTCCAATAGGACCCTGGGGACCAGGGGCACCTCGTTCTCCTGGGACACCATTAGTGCCTGGTCTACCATCTTCACCCTGAGCAAAAAATGAAAGGATTTTGTTGCAGATAATGTACTTGTGAAATACCAATGTGTTATACATCTAATTAATTATGTAGCGACTTTTAAGACCAGCTAATAAAATGATGGGCAGGTGTGATTTTGGAGATTGTGAATCAACAAGAGAGTATAAAAACTTGGACCAAATGGTTTCTTTTCATTGCTGGTAATATTCATCCAATGCCATTGAGCTCAAGGAATGTTTTCTGTCAGCTAGGAAATAATAAATGGGTATGGGTCTTATGTGCCCCAAAACAATAGCCAATGCAGTTAAAAAGAAAAGCTGGTCTATTTTGCTGTATTAGTGATAAAATACAAACCAAGCCTCACAGCACCTTTTCTGCAGGTGAAAGTGTTTTTCCATTTTTCCATAGAGTCATACACATTTAAGCAAGAACCATATTGACAATGAAGCAAAGATATACAACCTGTATCTATCTCACAACGTGTGAGACTATGACTCAGATCTTATACTAAGGAGAGTTTATAGCCTCTTCCTCGGCCCTCCTTAAGTGTGAGAAGTGTTTTCTATGCTTCTAAATAATCTGATATGTGACTCTTGTTAAAGGGATAAAATACAACCTCACATCCCACATTTGCTGGTTACCAGACATTCTGAAGCCTGATCTTATGGATGTAAGCACAAATAATGTAAATTCTGTTGTCTCTGGACTAAAAAAGCATTAAACACCCCTCCTCTCCCCCCACTCAACCTGACACACTCATTGTTTTTTGTATCCCTGCAGTGAAAGGCTCTCACCTTGGCTCCTGCCATACCAGGTGGGCCACTCGGGCCACGCAGACCTGGCAAACCCGTGTTACCCCGGCCGCCGACAATGCCTTGAGGACCTGGTTCACCCGGTGCCCCCTGATTGAGAAAAGGCCACATCAATCAACACAAGCATCTTTAACATTCCATAGGTGGTTGCTTGACAGACATAATCCTGGTCTGTCAGTGCAATAGTCCCTGGCTGAAGGTGGACTTACCCTTTCTCCTCGTGCGCCTGGTGGCCCTTTTTCACCCGGTGCACCGGGCTCACCTCTGATTCCAGCAGGTCCCGGACCGCCAGGAGAACCGGCACTACCAGGGGGTCCAGGAGGCCCATCCTTGCCTGCAGGCCCTGCATTACCAGGGGGACCTGGACTACCCTAAGAAGAATTTTAAAAAGAAGAGTGTGAGCTGAGTTATGAAAGTCAGCCAGACCTGAGCCATTGATTGAAGGCAGATTTAGGATCCAGCCTCTCTGCACCCAAATCTGATCTGGTGTTGTAAGAGAATCCTTTCATGTATCACTTTCAAAGCTGGTATTTTCTTATCCCTGCTGCCTGGACATACGGTTTGCATAATGTAACACCTGCACCTTTTGGATGCCCGGTGCCTGTAATGCATCCAGCACAGGATACGTGTTCCTTACCCACGGCTCTGCCACAGAAATTAGAAAGAGTAGCACACCCTTCTGCTTTCTTAAATCACTGCTGCCAGACACCTTTAATGTAGTGTCTTGGACATGTGCAGGATGAAATGACTTTCATTGAAATCTTAGCTGAGCCAATCAATGGAAAGAATTGCATTGACTTTAATGATACCTTAAATAAAAATCCTACTTTTTCTTTTTATTCAGTAATACTCGAATTGTGACCTGTCTGTAACTATGACAGAAAATAAAAATCTGTTTTTCCAAATATAGAAGAATTTTTTTTTTTTACTTTATATCTCCGTTACAACAAAAGTTTGGTTTTAAAATGGGTAAATGTGTTGCATTCTTTGTATTTTCTTACTTTTTAAAGAATCAAAAATCAGACTCTGATTTTTATTGTGTGAGTCAAAAGTAGGTGCACATTGAAACATGCAAGGATATTATGAATCAGCTTTTCTTCACAGACAGATATTGTATAAAAATTTGCAATTAGCTGATGCATCAGGATGTATTTTTATAATAGGACACTACAGACTGGTAGATTAAACTTCAGATGAAGCCATTTCATGAGAGAGAAATTTTGCCTTAAGAATGGTTTCAATTAATCTCCAAATAATTAAATCTTCTGTAATTTCATTCTACAGATACCTAAAAAAAAGTCTCAGACATAGCTTTGAAAGTGAATATCAATTCAAGACTAGTATTGAGAAGTTCTTGCATCATAAAAGAGCAAGGGAGAAAACAGGATGTCTGCCACCAACAGAAATATTCAGGGAGTATCTCCTCATCCAGGAGAAGGACTCCACTAGTTTGGCTTTGGAAAGAAAACCATAAGGAGAGTAAACTCCTTTTGTAGGTTTTTTTTCCCTAAGTCCAAACATTGTATTCAGAAAGCTTTTATGTAATATATTTTATTATATTGATATATGCATAAATATATTCCCAAAGAAAGAATAAAAAGGGCATAAGACAACTTACATTGTTGCCAGGGGGACCAGGTAGACCACGAGCACCAGGGAATCCAGCAGCACCCTGTGAGAGATCAATACTTTTAGCTGTCATTTTCTGAAGACTGAAAAAAGAGGAACAACTTGATTTTTATACACCAGCTGACTTAGAATTATAGTTAGCTGTTTTGCTTGAAAGTTCCCAGTTTTTACAATTTTGTTACCTGTTTTTCTAATGCCTTTTTTTTTTTTTGGAAGTAGAAGGTCACATATGCTCCTCAAAGTTGAATTAATGGGCTCTGAGAAGCTTGGAAAAGATGTAAATATAATAAATGTTGAGATAAACCATTTTTAGAGCCTTGGGTCATTGTGACAAAAGCTTTTTTATCACCTTACTTATATTAAAACCAATGTAATCCAGACCACTAAACACCTCAACGTAATTTACTCCTTCTAGAACACCTTAATTATTCTTGAACTGCAGATACTAAAAGGTCTTATTTTTCATTTACATTGTATTTGTTGTAATAGAGACATTTAGCAGTGACTAAATCAAGGAGATACTCACAGGGCCTCCAGGAGATCCACGATCTCCCTTTATTCCTTGGGGACCAGGTGGACCCTACATGGAAGGAAGCAGATAAAGCAAAAGGATTTGATAAAGGCTGAAATCATAGTAAGTGTCAAGAAGTTTCAGGCAGTTCCACTGCTTCCTCTTGGGCATGGCCACCTCAGGGCTGAGGGAGGGCTGAAGAAACCTCTCTGTGGCAACAAAGGGCAGCAAAGACTTACGGGTGCACCGGGGCCGCCTTGGGGACCCGCAGCTCCAGGGGGTCCAGCCTCTCCTCTTAGACCAGGTGGGCCTCTTTCTCCTTTCCCACCAGGTTCCCCATTTTGGCCCTGAAGAAAAATTATATTTCTTTATTACGACTCAGAAAAGCAGATGATACCAGATGCTCTACTGAAGGGAATTTAAATATTAAATTAAATGTGAATGCAGTTGAACTCTAGTGGTCTGCCAGCACACAAAGTGAGGGACAATGTTGCTCTACATGTGACTGAGTAGAGAAAGAATAGTAGATATACTTACTGGAGCTCCAGGGAAGCCAGCAGGTCCAGGAAGACCTTGTTCTCCTCGCTCACCCTGTAGAAAAAAACGTGTCACCAATGGAAGATTTTAGAATGATAAGCTTCAACCTGCAAGTTACAGAACACTCCTATTGATGCTGCTGAAGTTTCTTTGTCTTATCAGCCTTTGGAGGCAAAAAACCCTGTTCCAAAACTACAGTTGCTCCTGAACACTAAGAACAGGAATTATTTGATAATATGATAATTATCTAAAGCGAGACAGAGTGATCTCAGTTACAACTGTATAAACCCTGAGAACAATCAGTGGTGTTTCCCAGATCCAACTGAGATCCCAATGTGCTGTTTTATCAATATAAAAAAAAAAAAGAAAGAGTATTTTTAAAAGTTTACTTAACTGTAAGACAAGGTGGACACCACTACTGCCCACACTCTTGCCCTGAGCTATCAGCACAACCCCCCTGACCCCTTTGCACTGATTTTCTGAAGACTTTAGTACCTATAACTCCTGAGAGTCAACAGTAGCTGAATGTGCTTAGTTTGTTTACAACTCAAGTCTCATGTGTTCCTGGTAGGGCAGGCACAGCACTGCTGTCCATACTGGGCTACAGGAGCCATGGTGAAGTTATACTGGAAGAAAAGCACTGCCACTTACGGGACCTCCACGGGAACCCATCGGGCCTGGGGCACCTGCTGGGCCGGTCTCCCCCTGTAAGGAACAAGGGTGGATGTCGGGTGTGTGTCTGCTGCCCATGGGCACAGCCACTGCTGTGACTTTTTACTGTTCCACTTGTCACCACAGAAGATGCTTTACCTTATCTCCAGGTGGGCCAGCAGGACCAGGAGGGCCGATGGGACCTACGTTGCCCTAAGCAATAAGGAAAGAATACATTTTGTATTAAAATATGACAATGCTACTACCTGTGTTTTCATCAATAGAATTTATGTCTCAGTGTGAACAGGTTGTTAGAGATATTTAAATTGAAGCAAGTCTAGAATGCCAGAGTGCTGTTGCACACTCGGAGATCACACCATTTTGCAGCTGAGAGGTCTCCAATGGATTGATAATTTTTTACCTGTTGCCCTAACTTTTCATAAAAATAAGTGATCCACAATTCTGCAGTATATGTTTAATACCTCCTGACTAGCTCCCTGAGTTGTTTTCTTTCTTGACAATTTAATGTGTACCTTATGGTTTGAAATAAATTTTTGTTATTTCCTCCAACTCAACCAAGCTGTACTGGTGTATTTGTCATGCCTCATTATTTTGTTGGATGAACTGCTTGCAGGTACTGATTTGATATATATGTATATATTTCCAGTGTCTATTTTATGTGTATATGCTATATAGAAGTAAAATGTATCATATGCAGCAACCTGTAGAAGCGTTCTGCATGAGAATGTTTCTTACAGATGTCCTTTTGTGGTTTATTATGACCTGCATCCTCACCAGTCAGATAGATTTTCTCTATTTCCATATGATTTCTTTCCCTCCAAAACATTGTCCAATTAACTATGATTCTCTGCTTTCAAAAAATTCCATTATATTTACCCAAGCAACGGTAATCACATAAACCAGTATTAAGTCTAATTTAGTTTACAAAACTACTTTAGCATGACTGGAATGAAACACAATGGGATTACTACTTTACTCCTCCTAGACAGTACTTACTAATTGTAATTATAGGTTTATTCATGTTCTAAGTGCAGACCATGTGAAGCTAATTGATAAACTGGTAGATGGTAAGGGATTACTCACTCTCTCTCCTCTTGCACCAGGAAGGCCATCAGCACCTTTGCCACCAGGCTCTCCCTGGGAAGTGTAAGATGCAAAAACCATAAGCCAAAAGCAAGCAAAAGAGAAGGGAAAGGATCTCATACTGAGGGTTTCCTTACTGAGATCATACAAATCTAATATCAGGGAGGACATTCTGCCCAGTATTTAGCATCAGATACTATAAGCTTCGATGGACAAAACCCCAAATTCACTCAAAATGAAGCCTATGGTAAATTGTTTGCCTGTGGTATGAGGTATTCTCATAGTTTATTAGCTGGTTTGATGTACCCATCCCCAAAGAGACCTAGCACGGAAAAATATCTAGCATGTATTAAACCAGGGGGAAAATCCCATAATTTTCAGCATATAGGACCCATATCACATTGCTAACTCTACAGTACTGCTACACAATCTACACCTCTGAAATCAGGCCAAAAACAAAGACATGAACAAACCCAGTGCTTTGTGGGAAGCTAACATTAAATTAATATAAAATTGGCAGTGTGTCTGTGTTACCCTCTCCCCTTTTGGTCCAGGACTTCCAGAAGCTCCTCTTTCTCCTGGCATTCCCTGTAAACCAGGCAGTCCTGTGCCTCCAGGGGGACCAGGTGGTCCAGGAGGACCCTAAGGAGTAAGAAAAAATAATTAGAAAAAAACCAAAATTAACCTGAATGAGAGACATAATAGCAGGAAAGCAAGAAATTCTGTGGGTACCTTGGCACCTTCTGTACCAGCAGGACCAGGCCCACCTCTTGTTCCAGGAGGTCCTGGGGGACCCTGAGCACCACGTTCACCTGGGATACCATTTTCACCCTGTGACGAAGAAATGCATTATTCTTTGTTTTCAGGTTCATGCTGTGTTAATTCTTTTATGTAATGGAGAAAAGTTGCTTTATTATTCACCTTAGGGCCTGGGAATCCGGGTCCTCCAATATCACCTTTTGGCCCCTGGTTATGAGAAAATAAATGTAAGTTATCCATGCACTTTACTTAGTAAATCTCTATGATGACTGACATCTTGTTTCTCTCCTCTATTATCACTAAAATCAGACTTCTCTGCTCTGAAGAGAGCTGAGAACTGACTGAATTTGGAAATGTAATATGGGAAAAATGGTTCATTAAATAAAAGGAATTACTACTTACTGGTTCTCCAGGCTTTCCGTTTTCTCCAGCTGGTCCTGGTCCGCCAGGCAATCCCTATATGAAGGAACAGTATTATCCATGTTACGTAGATAAGTTCTGCATTTTCCACCTTGTGATTTTCTTTTTTTTGACCCAAATCATTCCAATCCTTTACAAAGGTGGAGATGCCAATTTGACAGCTCTGGGTTTTACGTTGCACAATCTAAATTAACCACCCAGCCTACAATTATGATACACGAAGTAATAACTTTTGTCAAGTGGTTGATCTGTCTTACTTCAAAATATGATGACATGTACTGCAATGTAAATGTTAAGATGCCTTTAATATATTTTTTTTTTTTTCTGTGTGTTTTAATCTATCGGAAAGAATCAGAAAGCAATAAACACACAGCACCTGGAGGCCAGGTGGGCCTGCTGGTCCTGGTTCTCCTCTCTCCCCAGAAGCACCCTAGAATCAAACAAATGAGAGAAAAAAAGCCATGAACTTGTCTGACAACAGTTTAAAATACCAACACCTCCACACCACCCCTAATCTATGCCTTCATTTCACGATCTGATGACAACATTGCACAATCCCAAAGACTAATGGATTTTGGTGTTCTGGTATTTGCTCTACTCACTCCAACTGTAAGATGTGATTCACCAGACCCATTTTTAGTTGATAATAGACAGAGTTGCTATAAACGTTAAAGGGAGCAGCAAAATGCTTCAGTTTGATAAGGTGGTAGATCTCTGAGAGCTCCTAAATTGACTTTTTGTTTCAATCTATGTCAGGTGTACCTGACTCAAGTTTCTCCTACAGAAGTTTTGAGTATTAATTCATTAAAATAACGGCAAATAAGAGTTCTTCTATTTGTCTTCATAAAAGGAGATTTCTTTATATCAGTAAAAATATTTTCCTTCCCCTACATTCACAGTGACAATCTGTAGATGCCAGACCCCCTTGGCAATAACTGATCATTGCCTCAGGACCACCACACTTACAGAAGGGCCCGGAGGACCCGGAAGGCCAACATCACCATTCTTCCCAGCAGGACCCTATACAAAAGAAAAATTAGGCTATAGTTAGAAGTTGACACCATTTTTATAAGACTCATCAAATTATTATTAATATTATGCCATTATTAAATTGTCATGTTATGCTATTATGAAATTATCATATTATTAAACAAAATGTTAATAAAACTTACAGGTGTTCCAGGTGGTCCACCAGGGCCTCTTTCTCCATTCTTACCCGGTGCACCCTTACAAAAGAGAGAGAAATCACATTTGAAATACTTGTCCTGGTCAGTAGACAACAATCTGAACCTGAGATAGCCTCAGTATGGAGCAATTTATTTTAACATTTGACTGATCAAGCATCAACACAGCAGAAGTGGAGAAATCCCACTCACCTCATTGCCCTTAGGACCTGGGAAACCCATTACACCTGGCTGGCCACGTGGGCCTGGAGGGCCAGGTGGACCAGAACGTCCAGATTCACCCTGACTGCCCTGGGAAAAGGAGAAAAGAAAGGAAGTCATGGCATCTCTCAGGTGAAATAAAGGAATAACCATTAAAGGGAGAGTGAGGGTGAGACGCTGTCACTCAAAACTTAATGTCTTTTGTATTTCAACTAATCTCCTGTATACTCTGTGTTTCAGCAGTACTAAATGACAGGATTTACAGACTGTTATTACAATGATACAGATAAAGGGCTCGGGTAGTTAAAACAAACAAAAAAGGAGACAATTAATCTGACTGCGGGATGAGGGTAAGGTCAATAGGAGGACTAGTGTAAAATATTTGCATAATGTACTTACTGGTGGGCCAGGTTTCCCATCACTTCCAGGGCTTCCTGGAATTCCAGGCAAACCCTGCAATTGAAGAAAAAAATGTGTTATATTTTGGTTTAAAATGTATAGTATTAAGTTTTAATACATAAATATAAATATATGAAAACTACTCGTTTGGTTTAATCCTCTTTAATAAAGATTAAAAGTCCTTCCATTTCTCCCATCCCATGAAGGGGAAAAAATGGAGAAAGCTAAAATATTTTTTCATTATGGGTTTATTGCCTTTCCTGAGAGGCACTGGGTATAAACAAGACATTGGACATCAATCAACAAACATAAAAAATGTATTCTTTCATTATTTGGGAAGAAAACTGTTTTCAGATTGCAAAAATTTAAGGAATGAAACAATTCAGACTATATTCCTCTACCTAAAAGCAGCGCAATTTATAAGCTTTTTTGATAATTTATTTTTCTACACATTATTTTTTGTTGCATTTTCAATAGTTCATTTTCATTTCCAATAAAATCCTGTTTAGCTCCCACCAGCCTGCAGCTGGCCTTTTGAATTTCAATGTATTTGCTGTCAGCAGTTGTAACTTCTCAGTGTAGTTCACAGAACGCTGCTCCATTGTTCCATGTACACTCACATATATCTCCATCCTCTGAGTATTACATGGGAGGCCGTCTCTGAAAATCTTCCTGACACCTATTTTGAATGCCTGACCAACAGCTTATTTGCTTTAATTGCAAATAAGCCATAAATACAAGACTTAACCACATTGAAATTTATAAACAGATATATCATTCAACTGTTGAAACATCAAGGCCTGTTTAAATGAAAACCCCTCAACCATATTGGCTCAGATGAATGATCCTTGATAGAGCTTGTCTCTCTTTCTTGGAGATGTCCTGTCTTACCCTCATTCCTGGAAGACCTGGGCCTCCATCTTGTCCCCGCTCTCCCGCAGGTCCGCTGGGGCCGGGAGGGCCTGGACTGCCACGCTCCCCTGCAGGGCCCTAAAACAGAGACGTGGGAAGTCACAGCAAGGAAAGCAGCACCTTATTGGATCAAAATCACGTGGATTCTCCAGAAGTTTGGAGGGTTCATTTTTTTTTGTAGGGGAAGATTTGTACCTTTTCGCCTGGAAGTCCGTTGCTGCCGGGCAAGCCACGGAAACCGGGGGAGCCCTACCAAAGGAAAGAACAAACTATGGATCACAGGCAACGTGACATCAGTAATGGCAAATGGGTTTTTCTTCTAAAGTAGTTGCCATTGGACATATTATTATGTAAATTAATGAAAAGAAAAACAAGGAAGTGACATTTCACTGGAGTAAGAAGGACTGCAGATTACTTTCTGCTTGGTTGTAACTCTCCTGTTGAAATTACAGTCCACCCTCTATTATTTTGAACTGGCCCTACATCATTATTTATGAGTTTTCTAAAGTAATACAAAAAATAAACATAATATTCAGTTGTAACAATTGTAGTTCATATGTAATTAACAATTATATATTATATCCTCTAATTCAATACTATTTTATTGTTTTAATATTTACACTCACTACTAACTCTATTGCTTACAACAATTTTTAATTGTAAGTACCCCACTTATGCATTTGGTATTATTAATTTGTTCACTGTACATCTGTGGTTCCCTCATAGCTTCAAGCAAATATTGCAATCAATTGTTCAGTTAGGAGTTATAAACAGATTAGCACAATTTTGCCAATGGTTCAGATGGGAACAGAAATCTAAAATTTCTAATGATGTTGTTATTTACTTTGTTGAATAAATCAATTCAGGGATTTCTTTGTGAGAGTGCTCTTCAGATCATTATTGAATCTACCAGCTAAAAAGACTGTTTGCAGTAAGGATATTATAGCACAGAACAATATTGCTGCTATAGACACTAAAGATGTATTGACAGTAGAGATGTTGACATAAAGACATATCTTGAAGGTAGAAAAATTTGCATTAATTTCATTTTCCAGAGTTGAAATTTTTGTAATTTTTTTTCCTAACTGAGAAGTAATTTTGGAATTTGTCTTATTTATTCCCCCTTGTAGTTCTATGGTGCTTTTCAGCACAAATCTTTTGGTGCAACTTCCAGATATATAAGTCACTGCTTCTTCAATATCAAAACCTGAAAGCCATTAATTTATTTCAGACTGAGATAGATCCAAGGGCTGCAATTCAGAGGAGAAGCCAGATAAGAATTCTGCCCAGTTTCACAACCCAGTTTCACATCTGGAATTTGCTGAGAAGACAGAAGGACCCAAATTTCTCCTGGGAGTATTTTGAACACCCAAATTTGCTGTCTCTGTCTCAACTCACAAGGTACTTCTCGTGCAGGTGACCTGCAGCACCTTACCCTTTCTCCAGGGGTGCCAGGTACACCGTTCTGCCCGGGTTCACCATTTGCACCTCTTTTGCCTTCCTCACCAGGTGGTCCAGGAGCTCCTGGGGTACCATTTTCACCCTGGCAACGACAAAACCCGAGCCCAGCAGTGAAGGCAGAAGTCTCCAAAAACCCCCAAAGTGTTTTGTACAGGGAGTGATTCAGAGTTCAGACTTCCTTGGAAGAAGTCTCTGAAAACATTTTAGAATTGCTTACGCGCTCGCCTTTTGGGCCTGGATCTCCTTTTGCACCATCCTTACCAGGGTCTCCCTAAACAAGAGAAAATCCTGTTAAAATTGTGGGTAGCAACAGGGAAAAATACTAAGAAGTAAACATGATATCTTTCAAATTATTGACTCATTTTTATTATTTTTCAGTCTGCAAAGAAATTAGCATCCACTGGCTGAACCTGTGTGTGGAAGACAGAGGGGTCCTTAAAAATCCAGTAAAGAAAGAAGTGATACAAGTTTAAGCACCACTGAGTAAAATTTTGTGTCTGTTTCTGAGCTATTCCAGACATGGAGTCTTTTGCTTGAAGGCCTTGAGTATTTTCTCTGACAAAGAACTGTGTGTGGTGTAAGGCTGTCTGAAAAGAGCCTCCTGGAATAAATGACAGTATAAGAGTGGGTACAACTCACTAGATGTAGTGGACTGTGGACTCAGCCCATGGGAATTCAAACACGTGAAATCAGGATTTTAAAGCAACAGATGTTGTCCAAGGTTTTAGACAAACTGTATCTCTGTAGTGAGTTTCTGAATTGATGGATAATTTAGGAAAACAAATAAGTGTTACTATCATATTTATGTATTTTTTTTATGTATAGCAATACCTAAATGTGGGAAAGATAAATATATTATGTATTTATAAAAATGATTGCCTATTTTCATTATAAAATAATTTGTTAGACCATCTCAAGTGAACAGAAATTCAATGTTTTGTTTTGGTTTTTTTTTTTTTCAAGGTGTCAGAGTTACTTCCACCATATTTGTTTGTACAACCAATGTAATGAATCGTAGTTACTCACCGGACTGCCTTTTGCTCCAGGGTTTCCACTTGTACCTGGTGGACCAGGAAGACCACGACCTCCTGGCAGACCAGGAGCACCAGGAATACCAGAAGGTCCCTACAGAGAGTGAACAGGAAATGGGAATGAGGAGAGCATGGTAATGTTGGACAGACAGTGACCCTCACCAACACAGTTGGCAAAAGGTAGTGATATGAACAGTACCCACCATTTCACCCTTGTTGCCAGGGCTTCCAGCCCTTCCAGGAGGGCCCTGAAAAAAATAAATGTATTAATAAGCAATGCTGCTCACCTAGGAGAAAGCCAAATGACATGCAGGGCTTTGTGAAGAGCAGGTGACACAACACCGCTCAGGTCTCATGTGGAGTCTATGTACCTGAGGCCCGGGTGGCCCAGCATTACCCTGAGGACCAGGTTCTCCTCTCTCTCCAGGACTACCACTAGAACCAGCAGGACCAGGAGGACCAGTTTCACCCTATGGAAAAAAAAATAAAATGAGAAAATGAATGCGTTTTAATCTTGCCTCCTGAGCAATCAGTATTAGCTTCATGGTGTCTTCCTCTACTGTGGCATCTCTGACTTGGGAAGAAGATTATCATCATCATCTCCTGAGTGCAGGAGACAAATCAGACAGTGCCCCCAGTGCTGAGGCACATGGTACCCAGGTGCTCCAGCCAGTACACTCTGCACAGCTCCTGAAGTTGTGGGAAGTTCCCTTCAGTCCCTGCCTTAACACAACACAGAACACAGGGTCTACTACTTAAAGGTGTTTTGGAGTGGGCATTCATGAACAGGATGGGTTTGTCTCATGCTACATATGAAAACACATCAGTTCTAGGCTTGCAAACAGTGAAATAGCAACCAAAAAAATGACGGCTCATAAAATAATGATGTACAGTGACAGAAGCTGTATAACTATAGAAAGGACCAAGTTCCATGTAATAATGCATCTTTAGCTGAATACCTTAAAACCTGGAGAGCCTGGAAATCCTGCAGTTCCAGGGGGACCTGGGGGACCCTTAAAAGTGAAAGAAATGCTATTAATGAAAAAGGTAAAAGCCATATGGAATTAATCTTAAGTTAAAAAAAAAATATCTGACTACAGGATTTTCCTCTGAGTAAGGAAACACCTGGCAAAATAGAAAATACGAATCAAGCTGTAGAAGCTGAAGTTTGGCTAGTCCTAAAGTATCACACCTACATCTTGGTTACTCTGACGTTTACATGTTCAGCTAAACTTCTGTGTTTTAGATTTATAAACCATGAAATCTCTCACTGCAGCGATTAAGTTATGAAAAATGTTCAAAACCTGTTCTAATTATAAAAAAAGGTGTGGGGAGCGGAAAAAAGCCAATATAGCTGTCACACATATAAGTGGATATGCTCAGGCAGATGATGATAATTAAATTATATGATTAAATATAATTAAATAAAATGGTCATTCTTAAACCAGTGCACATCGGTTTTGGGTTTGCTGGCACTGCAGAACACCAGCTAGAAGTAACTAGATTAAAACAACATGAATACTTAAAGTCAAACATCTGTAAGTTGTCTTACAGGTGGGCCTGCTGCTCCTGGAGATCCATCTTTGCCACTGGCACCCTACAATAAAAAGAGAGGTGTTGAGTACAGAACAAATACCCTGGACACAGAACCCACATGCTTTTATGCCCGTGACTCAGAGACCACATTCTTCTGTCTGTACATTCCCACTTAGCTGACCAAGACCTAAGGATTCCTCAACTGAGAAACTGAAGAATAATAATTAGAATAAATATTTGTGAAGGAATGTTCAACACTTTACATGACTTATACTGTAATGATGAGGAAGATGCAAAAATATATTCTTACTACATTTTTTAAGGAAATGCTGGCATCATCTGTGTGAATAAATAAAATTGCAATACATGTGTATTTCAAAGTAACAGTCCTAATTCACATAAAAGACTAAAATTTTACTCCAAAAACCTAACAAGCAGTGGTATGATTTAAATCCTTTTGCCTGTCTTGCAGGCATATTAGACCAGGTCCTCTAGTCAGGTTATGTAGTGTTTGTACAAACAAGTTACTGGTTATTATATGTTAACTATGCTTTGTTGATTGTGTTGAATGCTATGAATTCCTTCAGAACCAGAAATGTACTCCCTAATCCCAATCAAAGGAGAATGTTGTGTTTTTCCCACAGGTTACTTCTGAGATTGCATTTTTCCCTGCCTCTGCCTTCTCCTGCTGCCCATTTCTTCCACTCCTCCTCCCTGTTGCTCTTGGCTGAACCTGAGCATATGCTGAAACACTGAACTCTCCCTCAATGTGTAATCAATTCATTTAAAAAAAGGAAATAAGATGGGGAAGAGGTTGTGAGTTAGAAGCATTACATTTTTAGTTGGGGACTAGAAAGTTTCCCTGTATGGTTTTACAGATGCTATATAGTTTTTCATCCTTTTGGCATTACAACTTTTTTAAGGAAAGCTATGAAGTAGGTACTTCTCAACATATCAAATCCAAATATGCTGCCTCTGCAGCTGCAATTACTTACAGGGCCACCAGGATTCCCAGGTCTTCCTCTTTCACCAGCTGGACCTCTTGGTCCCTAGAAAACATATGAAAACAAGTCAGTTAAATAGCTTCTAAATTAATATGGCTGAGCAAAGAGACATTGCTCTTATTTGCTCTTATATCTCACTACTGTTCAGTGAATGTGGTTGGGTAGTTAAAGCTGAGAGAATGATGAGTAACTCAGGTAACATGTAAACACTACAGGATGCACATATTTACCGGCTGGCCTGGGGCTCCATTTACTCCAGGAAGACCAGTTTCACCCTGTTATGGAGAGAAAACACCAATGACAGAATGAACTTTCTGCATCAACCTGAGTGTCCTCAGCAGGAACTGAGGTCTGAGAAGTCTAAACAAATGGCAAAACAAAATACTAAACAGGAAAAAAAGAATCAGAAAGACTCAGTCCTTTAAATATTATGCAATGAAGGTAGATGATCCAGCCATGTCCCTCACTTTGTAATCACATGTTTATTATGACTGGACAACTGGGACATGATGTGGTTCAGAAAGTCGAACTCCTTTGGAATGATTCTTATTCTTTTCACAGAAGAAATTAAATGGGTTTCTTTAATGTTACCTGGATTTGTATAACTGTTTGAGAGGCAAAGCACAGCTATACAATAAATGATGGCACAGCTATACAACAAATGATGGAGGTCATTAACCTAACTACTACAAAGATGACACTCTAGTGTTTTACCTTTGGACCAGGAGCACCACTGTCACCTCTGGCACCATCTTTTCCATCAAAACCCTGTGGGAAAGTAAAACCATCCTTGTGAATAGTATTCTTCCTTCTTTCTGTAAAACTTGGTTCCTCTTGGCAAAATATTCAGCCCCTAAAAGGGGCATATTTTGTATAATGAATGCTATCATCTTCGACAACTGAGGTAACTAGACAGAATTTAAGTGTTTGTTACACATTGTTAAGAAATTTGCCTTTAATTCTGGGATTCAGTCTCTTTGAACTGATGACTGAAAGGGCCCAACCATGCAACACCATAATTCAAGTGGTTTACTTACTCGTTGGCCTTTCATCCCAGGCATCCCAGGCATCCCAGGGATTCCCTTGTGACCCTAAACACATAAATATAGAAGTGTGATAAATCATGTATTTACTGTATTAAGGGCACAAGGTCATGTTCACTTGACTAATTTAAGATAGGAAAAAAAAAATCCCTTTGATTAGCAAACTGTTGTTAGCAGGGGCTTTTCCATACCGGTAATCCAGGGACTCCACGATCTCCATTTCTGCCTGGTCTTCCTGGTTCTCCCTATTGAAAGATAATAATTTTTTTAATTATTTTTATTGTTTTGCTATTGTTTCAGGTACTGGCAAAGTAGCAGTTCTAGAAGATCAAGGTGAGTCAGAATAAGCAGGTGAAGCTTCTTCCAAAGACAGTGGGGAAAAATCATAGCAGGGTGACAGTTCACTGCCTTCTGCAAACCAAGGACCAGAATCTAAAAACTCGATTTTAAACAAGATTTAATTAATTATTTAATTTCTAAGTTGTTTCAAGCCAAACTTTAAAAAGAGATGATCCCAGAAAACTTATTTTTTCATGGTGAAACACTCAAAGTAGGCAAAATATTTATCTGTTTGTCTTACCTATTTCAGGACTACCAGGTGTGACACAAAACCTGGTGTTAATGGCTAGAACTCTCAAAGTAAGATTTAAGGGGAATAACTATCATTACTGTCTGATTTTCTTTATAACTGCTAATTTATTTTGCATCAGATCAAAATATTGTTTTTTATGCTTAAGTTTTCTCTCCCTTTTTTAAAATTATATCAATCAAATTGCCTACTAAAACTTTTTTTGAATGGACAGTTAGAGCTAATGTAAGGCAAATCCAGTTTCTTAAACTCATGTCGTCAAATGGAGAAATAGGGAGATGATAAAAATTCTGAAATGCAATAGTATCAATGTGCTCTGCTGTCTTACCATTTAATTAACATTTTTTCCTTCCCATTTATTAATAAATGGGTGAATAATAATCAACTTACATCTTTCCCAGGTGGACCAACTGGGCCTATCATTCCAACAGGGCCTGGGTGACCCTGGAAAAAAAAAAAAAAAAAAGAAAAATATTAAGTATCTTTCAAACTAAAAATGCATCAGGCATCATAAAGTACTTGTACATTTGACATACATTATAGTAAAAAGACAGGATGAACTGTAACATTTCAATCCACTCCAGTGATGACACAGATTCATGTTTGTTAGATCATGCCTTTAACATGTAAGTGATACAAAATGTATACGTACGGGAGGGCCGGGTTGTCCTGGTTCTCCAGGGGAACCTTGGTATCCAGCAGAGCCCTATAATGCAGCAAAAAACCCAGTTAAGATGTGAGCAATTACATTCATCATTTCATGGTGCTGTTATAGTTTCTAATCACTTAATTGTAAGGAGGACTGCAGTCAGAACGGTCGACAAGTGACCAAAGGTGACTTTTTAGCAGAACCAAGCAGAACCTGCCTCCGTGAAGTCAGAAACAAATCTGCTCCTCTAAAAGGAGATGGATGTAAAAAAATCAGCCTTTTTGTGTAATGAGGATTCCCACTCTCCCTTACCTCCTGTTCAGTTCTTGTATGGGCAAGTATTTGGGGTTGTTAACAGGATGACAGGCAGTGGCATGTCTTAAAACAGCCTTGGCTGAGACCCCACAGGCTTGCAGAGAGCTCAGGGGTACACATGGACTTAAGCACAGTATATTGCCCTCAGCTCTTGAGTCTTGGTGCATAGAAGGCACAGCCCAATCAACAGAGGATGACATCTATCCATAAAATTCCTCAGTGTAGTATCTAGATTTACCAGCTGAAAAGATACTTGATATTTATGACAGAGAAATGGAAAGGCTCATATAAAAGAATATGAGGTGATTATAAAAAGATTCATTTTACTTACAGGGGGACCTGCATGACCAGGTGGGCCAGGGGGGCCACTGGGGCCAGGGGGTCCTGGAAAGCCACTCTATAGTGTAGATTAAAAAATAGTAGTTACATTAATGTGTATAACTGTAAAGCTTAATGTAATTGCAATAGTCATCAATACCTGTGAAATAAATTTTCATGTGTTAGAACAGAGAAAAATTCACAGTGACCTGTGTCAGTCAAAAAGTGCAGTAGAAAGGAGGCAGCAGTATAAATATACATTGCTAAAGTCATGCACCCTCTTGTAGCCACAGTCCCTTCAGAAAAGGCTTCACTGGGTTTCTCCTTGCAAGCTGAAGTGACATACTCCACAAGATTTTTTCATAGCTGCAGTTTTTGCTTTTTGAGTCTCTATGCCCCTCCTCTAGACATCCAGAAGGATGCTCACAGCTCAGCTTGTCAGCAAGAATAGATAACTGGAGCTCCAGGTTTGTTAAACAGAATAAATGAGCGTCAGCTTCTCTGCCATGTAACTGAGCTTTACTAGCCTAACACAACAGATTTCTCAGGACTTGAAGGTCTACTGAATTAAGGCTATATTTTTATTAGTGTTGGTAAGGCAAGCATTCCCACCAGTGAAATCTTTTCTGAACTTTAACGGTATAAGCCATAAGAAAGAAAGGAGGTCTGGACTAACTAATCCCTCAGTATTTCTACTTCCTGTAACAACAACCACAAAAGCATTTGATGCTGCAAAACATAAAACATTCGAAAGTTAGCACAGGGGTCTACTGCTGCTGTATGGGGTTCTTCAAAAAAAGCTTTTGTTAAATTAAACTGTTCATTTGTTTAATAAAGCCAAAAGACTTAAATATATGAATTACATGAGAATCACTCTGTGCTACAGTACTGGCAATGTATCCCATAGTTTAATTATCCACATAATGTGTTTGATGGGATATTGTCATATTGTGTGAGAATAGGTCACTTGTTACAGATGTTACACGAACCTAATTTTCATAATACAAGATTAACAGTGTTGCTGTTAACTGGTGTACCTAGTACAATATACTACTATACTGCAAATATGCTTTGTTAATATTAGTCCACAGATTGTCTTTTGTCCAAAAAAAGTAAGTCATTGCAATTTTCTAGGACAAAAATATACAACAAGGGGCAGAGCAGTTCGGGTCAGGGTAAACAAAGTGCCCTTCAATTTGTGAATACAATAAGCACTCCCTTGCTGTTAATTATCACAACTTGTTTGGAATAAGTAGCTATAGATTCAACATGAATTAGAGCCATCAACTCATCAATAGCAATCAATCTGTTAGACTTATGGCTATAAACAAACAAGATATCATTTTTTTTTAAGCAACACACTGAGGAGATAAACTGGTGGTTAGGGGTGACATGTGGCTGCTGACAGCATCTCCAGACTGAACAAATGAGCATATGGAAGATGTGCACTGGTGGAAAGAGACACAGACAATATGTGGAGGTCACATGAGAACATAAGGAGAAACTGTGATGTAAAACACAAAATCCATCTGCAAGCAGAGGAAAGCCATGGGAAGACAGCAATGGAGAGATGTGTGAGAGAGGAAATACCAGGCATGGTAACCACCCACAGACTATATTTGTGCTAAATTGTTTTTATAAATCTTCCAAATCATTTCAGTTTGGATACTTATTCAAACTAAGTATTTAAGTTGAAAATTGATAAATTTATAAAACACTAAAGAATTTATTCTATGTAATGCTAATTATAAACATTATTTATTGCTAATGTTTTCAGTCATATCTGCTTGTAACTGTTGTTACTTTGCAGTCACATATGGCAAAGTAAAAGACCTTATGACCTGAAAGTATACAGACCATCCTGAAGACATTCTAGGGTGCCCAAAAAAGTAGTTTGGTGGGTTTTTTTTAACTCAAGTACAGGGATCAGAGCACAAGGAATCACTAATCAGTTCCAGGAAAAATGGCAAAATAGAGAGGAGTAGCCATAGTTGTTAACTGAGTGTCTTGGTTACCTGCCTGGTTCAACACATCCCATATTAAGACAATCTGTAGCAAAATGTAGATGATTATGACAAGCTGTGGGCAAAACTGTGAGGAGCTGATTATGAATGAATGAATAAATAAATACAAAATCAGATGGTTGAAGAAGACCAGTGCATGGATGATCGTATTAGCAAATGAAGGAAGCAGAAATAAACAGATTAAAATAAAGGTGAGAAAATAATGAAATATATTTCAGGAATACCAGCTGTCATTAGTAGTAAACTTTGCTTTGCAAGATGATCTGATTGAACCTTGAGAAATAAAACATTTGCTTGGAAGTGCCTTGATATGTTACAACATGTGATACCCAAACCTTGTTATGCAGAATTGGACTGAAAATAATGATTATGCTTAATGAAGTAGCAGCCAATTTCAAACAGTAACAATTAACAACATCCTCTATATAGCAGATTGCCTGAATCAAGAACACTTCATGGTGAGTATCTCTAAATCCCAGTGCCTAAAAGGAAAATCATGAGGTGCAACATTCAGATTTGTTTTATGTGGGAAGTATAGCTCAGGCACAACTCTTTCAGGCAATCCATGATTTTTGTCACTAAAAAAAAACCTGTGAAAAGCTTGTGCCATGCCTAGGAGGCAGATACAGCATCCTTAGCACACAGTCTGAAGAGCTTTGGGTAAAGAAAAATGGCAATTGTAAAAAGAAAACGTGAAAAGATTTTGACTTCTGGGGTGAAAAAACAGTTTATAACAGGGTTTATTCACTTTTTATCAGGTAAATTTGAATTGTGGAAAAGTAAGCAAGTGTGAAGTATCACGCTGAGTGTGTAAAGAAAGATTAAGGGCAGTGGAAGAGGTAAAAATGTGGTGGAAGGGAAGGAAGCAATTAGTGGAAGAATATGAAGCAGATGAGTGAGGTATGCAAGGGAGAAAGGATAAAAGTTTAAGTAGTATAATAAAGTGAATCAGAGACTGAGATTAGGAAAAATAAGGTAGGAAATTGAAGAAAGAAGGCAAAAAGGCAAAAAACCCAGATGATCTATAGCTACTTTCTAGAATAATATTGGCGACCACACTGCTGCCTTAAATGACATTCAACTTGCAGGCAATAAATAAATGAAAACTTATATTATTAAATTAAAATCAGGATATACACACATCCAAGGCACAATCTACAAGCAGAAATTTTGTTCTTTAAAAAAAAGAAAAGACAGAAAAAAAGCCATGGCATCTTACAATGGGCTGTGGGTACCCGATACCAACTGAACCAGCCTTCACGTCATAGGAGTCATACTGTGGAGAAAAACTCTGTAAAAGAAATAGAGAAAAACAGAAAGAAAAGAAAAGGAAAAAAAAAAAAAAAGAGAAAAATTTGTGATTGTTACAAATAAGATAAGTCTTCTCTTACATTAGTATGGCAAATTTATGGAAATAACTCATTTCTATCTACTGGGTAGTACTTGTTTGACATATAGCTGCCATATATTTACATCATCCAAAACAGAAGTACAGCCAAAGTCTTCCTTCTGAGGTCATGGTAAAGTTAGCTCCCTAGGCTGGGTGTATTTTTCATCTTGACAGCTGGGCCTCAGCTGAACCAAAAATGACCATTTTCTCTCCTTTTATCCTTGTTTTATTCCTTTTTAAGCTTCTTCTCCCAGCCTCTTTTCTTTTGGACTTAGTTGTCATTTAAGGAAGTTCGTGAAATATTTTCTGTCGCACTAAAGAATGCAAATGTTTGTTATTATTTTCCTGATTCCCGTGCCTAATGAATGACTCATTTCATATATTTCAATATATGCAGTGTTCTGCCTGATATCCCAAACCAGTGTGGACCCAGCTCCTACACTGCCCAGGTACAAGACTCCTGTGCTACTGATATCAACCCTCTTGTCAGGATTCAACAACACAAAGGAAAAACAGCATTGGAACAGGTGACTAATTCAGCCTTTTATCCTCTCCTGTGTCAGCATCTTCCAACCCAAAGCCAGTAGCTTTCTTGCTATGCTACTGTGGTGTCCACCAGGACTGGGTAACTGATCCATGGGGACCTCTTCCAGGAGCTCTGCCCTGCAGGGGCAATCCCTTTCAGAATTAAATAAAAACAAGACATCTTTCCTCAGTTTCTGGCTTACCTGGGAGTGGAAGTGCGCATGCAAGTTGTAAGCAGTAGCCTATATTCAAAAGTAGCAACTGCTTCAACATGAAATTTTTAACATCCTGTAAATCTAGGCTCAGTCAACTGCATGGAGGACAATGCCTGGGGCTTAACTCCAGAACAAATCCAACTGCACAGAAACTTCAGTTACAATTAGTTCTCTTGCTGAGCCTCGCCAGCTCCAATAAAGTTTTAAAGGTTTAAAAAATAAGGAAGAGATTTTAATTGCACTTCAGGGACATTTTATAGACAACCCCCCAAAACAACAGCAAAAGCTCCACCTACCACTCAGCTGTGTTTTTCAAAGGCACAAATGAGAGATGAAAGCAAAGCACCTGTGAAGGTGCAAGGGGCAGGTGCCTGCAATATTGCCTGGTATGCTTATGAACAGCAAGGTAGAAGCTGAACATAACAATGACTTACACCTCCACTTATACTGGGGCATGACTGGCAGATCCCGGGAGGCCCAGGAGCTCCAGGACTCCCTGGCTGTCCTGGTGGGCCAGGGGGACCATTTCTGCCTGGAACTCCAGGAGAACCCTGCAAAGAGACAAACAGATACAGGTGTTGTCACCTGCCTTCGGCTGCAAGGGCGTTGCAGGACAAATGTTCCCATTTGTGACACAGCCTGTGTGACTGTGGTGGGAAAGCTCTGGTAAACACAAGACCACGACCAAACATTCAGGGAATACACACTACACCAATTTCACACATGGAAACGATGCTTAGTTGCTGGAGCCTTATTGCAACTGATATTTGATCAAATGTTACAAATATTAAACAGTTCAATTCCTGAATCTGAAATTGATACTGCTGGTGGCGTCATAGATTTTTATTTTGTTACAGGGAAGAAGTATAATGAAACATAACAAATGTGACATTGTTTGGATTAATGTCTCTGTGTTCTTCCAGTTTAAATTTTTGAGAGTTTTGTTGAGCTTAAAGGGATACTTCAAAATAATTATATGGTACAGTCTTTCAGACAGTGCAGACATCAATGAAAACTGAATATCTTAGCAGACTGGATATATAGGATATATAACATGAGAGGAACTGGGTTTGATTTTCTTCATTTCCTTGGGGGGGATCAAAAAAAAGCTGTACTTACAGGATCTCCTTTAGGGCCTCTGCTGACTACTCCAGGAGTCTAGAAAAGAAAAAGAAGAAAAGTAATTAAAAAGATAATAAAAATTAAAAAATAATTACATAAACAAGAATAAAGCACATTTAAACATTTGAATATAGTTTTATGACATGAATCCCATTTATTCTTATTCAGTATATTTAAAGGCTATGGAGTCGTTGGTCAGTTCATCTGCATTTTTTTGGGGCTCATCCATAGAATTACACCTCCCCTTCAGCCAAAAACCATGGCCCTAATAAAGTCAGTGGAGCTTTGCTACTGAGTGCAATGGGGACAGAAGTCCACTGTGGAGCCCTGTAAGGGTCATTTTTCTTGTAGCCTTCTCAGTCCAGCATGTTAAGTGTCAGTATGTAGCTAATTTTGAATTCTCAGATCTATGGCTTGAATTTATTTATTTTTCCATTAGTAATTCAGTGACATGGTACTGTCTGGATTTTCAATGTACGTACTCAGCTGCTAGCGGTAGCAAAGAATATTCAGCTGAAACTATCTTGGATCTTTCAAGGTGACATTTTCTCACCATCCAAGGTCAACAGGACAGCTTCCAATGGGCTCATATATCAAAGAGAGAGCTGGTGGAAGTATTCCACATGTCCTTCATTAGCAGGAACCCCAGAACTGATAAAATGAGTCTCTAGACACAATAAGAGAGGGAGTTGTGCTTAAATCTCCAGCGTGCTTGTGTGTACATTTACACCTCTCAAACTACTCACTGAAGTATCTCAGGTAATCCTGGGAGGAGTAGAGTTGCACTAGTGTGGTGCAAATACCACAAAGTGACATCTCATGTTCAAGCAGATATACTCTAGAGCTGCAGAAATGCATCTTCTCTCTCTCTTCCATATACACATCTCTTTCTTATCTTCCAGATAGGAATCTTCAATGTGTCTGTGGCAACCTCTGTACTCTGACAGAATCTTGCTGGATCTTAAACACGCCTGAAATGTTCAGATAACCTTAGAGCTCAGTACAGCTGGCTCACTCCCTGAAGTGGTTAGGCAGGGGACTTGGCTTATACCAACATTCTTGGTTTTCCTGAGGTTAAGTTGCTGCAACTGGCTTCTATAATGTTGGTGCCTATACACAAGATAATGATGAATTGGGGATGTACAGTTTGAATTACCTCTCCTTTCCAGGGCATTAAGTCAGCAGTAAGTCTGTAAAAGGAAATTTAGTCTGTGATGGTGTAGAATTGAGTTGATAAGAAATGCAGACTCTCAGTATGGTGTGGAAATTCTCCAGTTTTCTTTGACTCTGTGCTGGCATTATTTTCATGGATATAGATTGAGCATGTGGTCAATAAATAAGGGGTTTGCATTATTCCAGTGTTTCTACATAAAATGAAAAATGTAATGGCTAATTGCTGCCCTCTGTCCCTTTCTACTCTTTTTATGTGCCTGTTGTCTGTGTAAAACTGAGTTGAAAGGCTTAATGCTTTCAGCTGCACAGCCCAAAGGACTAACAAGCATTTTATCAGAGCTGGTACCAACTCTCTGATAAAATAGAGAAATATTCTTATATTAGGCAAAAAAGATAAAACTCTGTGTAAGTTCAAGCTAGTTTTTAAGTTTGATTTGCCAAAATTTGCCCACCCTAGGCATTTGCCTAAAGCCAGAAAGTGGCATTGAAAAGTGTTTAACAACATCTAAACCAAAAGGAATTGAGGATGACATGGAGCAAGAAGGCAGCAACACCAAAGAAGCAACACTGAGAATAAACTCACTCTTGGAGGTGGTGTTGTTGTTTGTGGACAAACTGGACAGCACTCTCCAAAAGGAATCTCTGGGTTGGGACAGTCCAGCTCCTGGTCATCACAGATGATGTCATCGCAGAGAACAGACCCCGAGTCGCACACGCAGATCTGGCACGGCTCTGGTTTCCAAACATCCCTGTCAGCATAGGCCTGCCCAAGGTGGGTACATCCTGCGACTGGAAAGGAAGACAAAATAGTGTTTAATATTATTTCAAATGTTTTTTTCCAAATCAAAGATGAATAACATGAAAACTGTAGGATAGTTCTTTTTGTTGGCTACTGTAATACAATTTATGCACGTGAAATAAAAGGCTAGATACTCCCCTTCAGACACTGGAAAGGATCTGCTACATTTGCAACTGCAGAGTCTGCTCTGAATGTAGAAACAGACATCAATAGAAACCTCCTGGAGCTCATCCAAAGCCCAATTAAGTCTCTGATAATCTTCAGTCTGGAGTAATTTTAGTGTCAGACTGAGTTACTGTCTAATTAGCAACTGAATTCTCTGCTGCAGCAAAACATAAATGTGCCAAACCTCTCAAACAAGTGTCTCGTTGGCCCCCATGTGCCAATGCCAGCACTTGCACATGGAAGAAGCCATCTGTCCAGCACCAGCTCTTGTCACTACCATCCTGCATTAATAGCTAGCACCAAGGGTTTTCAAAGTGTTTTTTGAAAGTCAACATATGTGACAGATCTAAAAGAATGTTCACTTTTGACAACATTAGTTGCCCAAATGGTTTGCAATTATTGTGTCATCTGGTCTGCTCAAATGTTACAAGTACCTGTATTTTCAGAAAAAATATTGTTCATCTGTAATATTCCTGGCCTTGTGAATTCCTTCTAACAGCTGTTTTATTAATCAACCCTGTTGAATATTATAAATTTGAAGAGACTGATGAAAACCAACTTCAATCATTAAATTTGGGGTTTGCATTTTCTTAGGAAAAAAATCATGATCCAGAAAGCTGGGTCATTTAAAAAAACAATATGAAAATAATGCTACAAAGTTTTATAGGCTTATTTTTAGTTTTATAGACATTATTAGAAGTCTCAGATTACAAATATAAATATCAGTGAATGCCTTGAATAAAGTTGTAATATTTTTCCCATAACTAATTCAAAATAATTGTTTACAAATGCAAAATTCTGGAGAAGGAGCCATGTGTGAACCTACATCATTCTTACAGCTTTAATCCCACAATAATTTACCTACTACACACCACCCTTCAAAAAGAAAACCAAAGTGCCAAAAGATGCAATTCAAAGCTCTGACACTAAAATTACCTCTGGCTCCAGGCAGAAATCTCTGAATGGCATCAAATTGTTGTAATGGTCATTATTATGCAGTATGAGACCGCATCCAAATTTATAGTGCAGAGCCTTCCTGTGGATTATTCAGTCCCTTTCATCCCTCCCCTCTTGTCCCATATCTTTGATCTCTTTTTTTTTTTCTTTTCCACTGCTGCCTTAGCACACCGATCTTTTTTTTTCTCTTTACATTGGTTTCCTTTCTTTCCTTGTTTGTGAGTATCTGTTCCCATACCTACCCCCAGGCTCTTTGGTAACATACACACTTAGATGTGTTTCCCTTCTTCTCGTGCTCCCTCTGAGCTTCACCTTTCCTATAACACGACTTCCCTTTTCATCTTCCATGAATCCTCTTTTATTTTGTACCTGAAGAGTTCACCTTCTATTGCCATGTACTGAGATGAGTTTTCCCCTGCTCCTTTCCCCGTGTCTCACCCAGCTGCTTTTTCTTGTCCATATTAACCTGACTTTCATTTCACCTAACCTAACCTCCATTTCACCCAGGAAATTCGTCACCTCCTTGTTTGAGCCCTGGAAGGGTGATTGGGAATACAGCCAAGACATCATGACTAACTGAGAGGAGAGCTGGAGTGGGGATCTTGGAGCAGGGACAGGAGGGTTTTTTTTCTAATTTCAATGCTCCTACAGGCTGTCTGTACACACCAACATGTTATTTTTGCACTTCACTTATACTTTAAACAAACCAGAAAATGCTGGCTGTCAGTAGGCTGACACTACTTTTGGTTAAGACTTGATTTTGACCACTATATTTATTAGGATAACAATAAGATGCCTTAAGCTTCAAAAACACTTTTCAGACATTTTTTTAGCCTGACATCAGGCTGGGAGCCAGTGTTTCACCTTCCTTTGACAACACAGAAAATCCTAAAATCAAAAATATTCCAATGACATGTGACAACTCACCCCCCTCAAACATTTCTATCACTTAGAAATTTACTTTTTCCTTTTCCATCCCTTTTGGGTCTCACAAGAAACTTCAGATTCTGTGCAAAGGAGATGGAAAAGAACTACTCATTTCCAGGACAGCCTATTCATCAGGCCCACACGACAGAAGATGCTGCTTCAAAGGACACTGCCTAATAATGCTACCTTTGAAGAGGTTCTAGACATCCTTCCTTAGTCTGCCAAGTTAGAACTAGTTTCTAAAAAAGTTGTTTGGTTTCCCAGTCCTCACACCACATAACCACATCTGTGGATCCCAGGTTAATGAGCTTATTTTCTGCTTAGTTAAGTGCTGACCATTTCTACCAGAAACATTTCCCTCCTTTTCAAAAACCAGGCTTTCACTGTGGGCACTTAGGGAAAAAATAAGTTGCCCAGGCTTGACAAAACTAATGGCAAATGTTTTCTTGGCAAACAGGAAGGCTGAAATGCTTTTTATAAATTAAAAGTGCAGCATTACGAATAAAACCTTCTTTCCACTCTCTCCAGCAACTCAAGAGAACAACCAAATTATAACTTGCAAAAGCTGAGTAATTCAGTGTGCAAGTGGCTCACTGTACACCTGAAACCCTCAAATGCTGTGGGAGGTAGAAAGTCATCAAAGCTACCAGGGAGGTTAGAGCTTGTTATCCATCTCAAAGGAGCTGCTTGGATACACCCTAGAGAGCTTGGATGGGCATAGATCCATGTCAGAGTGACTCAGCTGTCACTCCACTTAAGCACTTCCCAGGTCCACAGGTTAAAAGATTCTTTTCATTCATAAATGTAACGAGGAAGGGGAGAAATTACTTTTCTTTAGGGAAAACTTAAATATAATTGTTAAATAAAGATACTGTGATACAGATCTAAAAGAACTTCATATTGTTACTGCTTGCACTTGTAAAGGACATCTATATGAATTGCATACACATATAAAAAGATGCATAGTGCACACTCCTTTCCATACCCCAAAGATGTGTTTGATTAATTGTAATATTCAGATTTTCATCTCTCAGTGTCACTTTCTTAGCCTTTCAAAAGTTTTTTTTTTAACTATGTGTTTAAGACAGCAAAGTCCTTATTCACTAGGAAATTCATATCCAAGGATTTGCACTTTCATATGCCCATTTTTTTTCTCAATCCTTACTTCAATTTCATTGCTTTGTTCTGTTGTTTTGTTATTTTCAGAGATGTGACCCTGCTGCCCTACTATGAAGAGGACAGCTTGGATGGGGAGCAGAAAAAGGTCACCTTTCCCATATTTTTGCACTGCTGATTAGAAAAGATCCTGTTTTCAAAACAGCAGCAAAGGCTTTCCTCGGTGACGAGTTTTTCCCACTGAGAGCACTCACCTTTCCCTATTTTGGTAAACAATATAAATGAGAATAATAGAAATTCAAAATGTGTCAAAATAATTGACACAGTTTTACAGTAATTAGCAAATAAAGCAGATTTCTCTGCATTTTTACAAGACTGTCATTCAGTTATTCTACAGTAGATGGCATCATTTAACAAAGAAGACAAAAAATTGAAGACATATGGATACAATGACATTCATATTTGCTTCTAACTTTCTGGACATTGTTAAATGAATTAAGAAATAAGCTAGGAGAGCTGCAATGAAAATCGCTGTGGCCTTTGGCAGAATGAAAGTATTAAAAAGGTTTCCAAAGGAAACTTACATCTGGGAAGACTTAGTCTGTTAGAGACACCCCCTCTGTGCTCAGATATAGATCTATGTGTCAGCATGTTATGACATAATGCATTTTGCATTGCTCATAAAGATTAACCATTAGCTCCAAAATCCCTTGGAAAGCTGATTTGTGCTAAAGCACTGGCGAGTAACATATAGAAATAATGAGGTTATAAAAAAGCTGACTTGTCTACTTCTTGACTTTTGTCAAGCAGTCACATACTTGCCAGCTTTTCTTATTGATTCTTAAATGTACACATCAGCCTAAGATTTAAAAAATATTAAAACTCAAGAGTATTTGCCTATAGCAATGCAAGGTCTTATTCTTTTTCCCAAAGTCCTAAATAAGGTGGCTACACAGCACTTCTCTTCTGTGGCAGTGGCTGCAACAGTTTGTTGGAAGTTCTGTCAATCTCTAGTGCACTGTAAAAAAAGTTAAATATTAGAAAGTCTGAATAACCTCACATTTATGCTGTTTATGAGCATTCACGTTGTTAAAGATTTTGCTGTGAGTAGCATTTCCCTGGGTCAGCCCAAATCAAAGAAAAAGAAGCAACAGAATCTTTGTCATATGCTGGTTTTGAATTATTTCCCATTTCAAGAAAAATTATTTCAAGAACTATTTCCCATTTCAGCTGTTCAGAAGCAGACCAATAGTGGGAACTGAAGGGCAAATCACCATTTACTTCCAGAGGACCTATAAGTGTGGAACATAAAAGAGCCCAAATGGGTGCAAGGGAAAACAAATATAATCATTGCAGGCCTGAAGGATGACAGATGTCCTATGGGACACAACCCCACTCCCAGTGAGGTGAATGGGAATTTGTTATTAAGTGCTATGAACTGAGAAGCTGACCTGTTTTGTAGTTGCTTTTGGCTTTACATTTGTACAAGCACCATCATCATGACTTAACCACAATTATATGGCAAAAGGAAAAAATTTGCCAATGGTATCCTCAAAAACCACAGGCTTTTCCACTTTGGATAGAGCAAATGTCCAGCTTTTGCATTAGGAGCAGACTCATATATCCCATTTGCAGAGATGTGACTAAATGGTTAGAAATTAAAGAACATCTTGAACTTGTCTGGTTCTGCCTCAGAAAGGGCAATAGTCCACACAGAGGTGACTCATGATCCTCCAGCAGCCTCTTGATGATGGCTTGGGAAACAAAACTGAGGAGCTTTGATCTGTGAGAATCTGATCACAAACACAGTGAGTCAAACAAACAAGTTTTTGCTGTATTTAAAGTGAATCTGATAAAGGTTAAAGCACCAAGATGAAGGAAGCCTGACCTGTAACTTTGACTGGATCCAAAGCCTGATGAAGCCAAGAAGGGACTTTCTGTTGCTGTTTTAGCTGTACAAAGCCTGTGCTTCCTTACTCTGACCTGGTTTTGCTCATTTGCTTTACAGGATGACTGCTTCAAAAACTGTTTTACATTTCTTCTGTAGTAAATACACTTATTAATTGCATGCTCTAGCACTGTTTCATACACTGATTTGATGCACAGGAATCCATCCCAGCATCTGCAGCAATGCTGCTTTCCATTTACTGAGCAGAAAAGAATGCCACAGCGTCTATCTCGGAGCAAACGGTTTGGGCTCCCTGTCTGGGATTATGATGATGTTTATAAGAAACCCAAACATGCTGGTTCCATCCCATCATTAGTAATGGAAACAAAAGGACTATCATAATGAATGAATTGGCTTGCTGAGCCAGAATGGCCTGGCTTGTTGGCCTGTTCTTCCTTTCAGGTAAGTGCTGAGTACTCAAAAAAGTCTGAAATACTCTTTTTCAGGGGGTAACAAATGGGTTTTTTTAACTGCAAGGCCTTCAGACATTTTTTTGCTGGAATTGTCTTAAAAATCCAAGCTAACAAATTGAGTCTGTTTCACACAGTGCATGAGGACATAAGGGTCAGTTTGGGCACCCCTACCTATCAGGACATTTTCAGGTAATAGTATGTAAGACTTGTCCATCATGTGATCAAACATATCAGGAAAGAAACCTCAATTCATAAATCACTTAAGCGCAGACTGCGAAGAATCGGAGTGGGTCTACCCTAAAAATCCTTTCCTGTTCCACGAGCTGTGTAACATGAAGGACTGCTATCAGGTGGAAAGGAAAAGAATGAATGAATGGTTCACATATTTCCCAAGTTTCATACCAAAAAGAACGGCTACATCCTGTGCTTTCAGAGTGAAACCAAAGCTTTCTTGCTACGAGGGGCTCTTGTCTGCCAAGAAAGCTGGTGTTGGAACAGTTCTGCCACAGCCCCAGTCCCGGTTTTCCCCTTTTCTCACATGCAGAGTAAGAAGGAGAAAGCTGCATGAAGGAATGCTGGTTAAGCAGAAGACAGGACTTGTCTGTCAGCAGTATTGTGGCGTGGAGTCACGCACTGTTCCACTGGCAACGTAGAGAAGAGGCTGAATTCTCGGGCTAAGGATCCTTATGTCATACAGTCAAACTGTCCTTGCTCTGACACCCACCCATTCCATCTGTCAAATTAAAAATCAAATAAGGAAAAAAACCCCAGGCCTGCACAGGTACAAGCAAGTACTTGTATTTTAAACAAATAATTGCTTGTTCCCTTCTTTTGTCTTCGTATGCTACAAATGCTGCAACCTTTCTGCAGTCTTTAAACATTTTAGAAATGTGTCTTAAGCATATTTACTACCAACTGAAGCACAAATTGCCTCCATTTTTCTTGCAGATGGTTGGCTTTTTTCCTAATCTTTCAAAATGTGATTTAAGAACTCTAATTTCCCAGCTTTATCTTCAGGGGCTTGTTGTTCCTTTCAAAGGTAACGTGGTCTAAAGAAGTTGAATCCGTCACATTGTTTTGTCTCAGCATTTCTGTTTCACAGATTGCTCTATTTGGGCCTGCATGCTGACATCCTTGAATGATGTTCTTCATACAACTTTTTGGGGTTGTTTCTGAGCTCATAAAAGTCATTTTGAGGAAAACACCTGATGGATGCAAGAGATGGTTATACTCCTTTTTTTCTTATCTATTCCTTGACAACATCCTGTCCTATATTGTTTTTTTTTTTTTTGGTAAGGGAGGAAGATATTCCTGAATGACATCTCTATTGAGATGCTATTCTGGGATTTCCTTTCCAAAGTCTTCTCTCAACAGGTTGGCTCTGTAACTCAATTATATTTACACTTCTGTCTTTTTAGTAGAGATCAACCTCTTTTCACCATAAGCTGCAGAATGCAGATAATTCCTTCCTGGTTAGGGGTAATCACTGCCTGATCAGAACCTCACTTGATTTTACTGGGCTTTGAATCAGCCTAAAGAACATCAGCTTCTAACTATTCTGGTGGGAACCAGAGCTCTGAGAGATCAAATCTTTTAACAAGAATAACAATTTGAATTTGACCAAGATACAAAGTAAGAAAGAATTTCATCTTAGTTCAGTGCATTCAAAGTTTTTTTAGAGGGATCATTGCATAATTCTACAGTTACTCTTCCAGTTATTGGTAAAATGCCCAGGAGATTTTTCCATCCCCTCTGTTCTTACATTACAATATTTTTTGGCACATCACCTTTTGTGCCATTTGGTGTCACTCTAAAAATAAGCAACAGGCTGCAAAGCACTTCATTTGTGGCTATTTCGCTGTAACACTGGCACAAATTCTTACTACCCTGCAGTAACCTGATTTTAATGTGCTTCTTGTCTTTAGTCAATGATGCCAAATGGCATAAAGACTTGTTGTGTGTCCTAAACCAAACAGAAAATGACATAAATTCAAGGTTTAATATGACTACTGATTGTTCAATGGATACATTAGTTTCTTTAAACCTACATCCTGCCCATTCCTTGGGTAGTCAGTGAAGACTTATACAGTCAGAACCCAATTGTCAAGGTAATCTTGTTTTGGACACTTGACCACTTCCAATTCTATTCCATAAGAAGCTGGCCTAACATATTTCTAAAGAAGAGCAATAAATTCAAGCTCACCATTATTAGGATCAATTAAGCAGAAAAAATTAACCAAATCCAGCATGAGATTTTGTCAGAACTTTAGAAAAAAGGTATAGCTCAAAGAATTACTTCTGTGTTTCTAATTTCAGCTAGGACCAAGAATAGTTTATAACACTGGAGTGTTCTTTGCAATATTTAATGCAGTAAGTCTGTCCTGGGAAGAATAATGAAAAACTGGAAAAGACATTGTGTTCGGGTTTCCCAGACTCTACAAGCACTCTGACAGATCCAAGGCATCATAAAAGTGAGATTCAGCTGCTGATCTGCTCCATGAAAGGGATCCTGTCCTATATTGTTACTGTTACTGTTTGCTCTGCATAGTACCCCATGTAAAGCACTGAGCTACTTAATTCAAGATGCTTTTCACGTGATAAAACCCAAAGGTTATGTGGGGAAAAATGTACAATTTTTGTTTCGAATCGCCTAACTTTGTAACTAAAACAATTTTTGTCAGGTGAGGCGATGAAAATTTCAAGTGGGACATGTTCCTCTCTTTCCCCTTAGCTCTTTGAGAGGACTAACAAATTTATGCAATGCTGTTTCTGTGGTTTGCCTTGGAAGAAATCAGCTTGATTCAGTGCTTCTATCCCGAGGCTGAAGCAGATGGGAAATGTTACAAGGCAGAATAGTACATGTGGTAACATCATTTATATAGTCGGATACCTTGGACAAAGTCAGCCCCAATATAACTCCATGGCCACAGTGAATTTACATCAGAGATGAATAAAGCAGTAGGGGGGTCAAATTCTACACTAGTGTAAGTCCCTGCACATTTTTATGGTTTTCCCTGTAATTTCAGAAGTTGGAAGTAAATGAAGGGTTTGGTTCTTGTGTTTCATATTCCTGTGAAGGATTAAAGTGCTCTGGCATATTGTCTAAAAGAGTCATATCTTTGGCTGCCAAAAAATTAAAGGTATTTGTAATTTAGAAGGTCATGGTGGGATTCTGAATGCATAGAGCAGCCTTAACCTAGTTCCATCTGCAAAACAGTTGTATCCATTCACTCCTTATTCCAGTTTGTACTAATTTACCCTACATCCATTTCAGACAGCTTGTTGGATACGGATGGCAGTGTTTGAAATTCTTCTTAATCTGCCTCATAGAGGATATTAAATGGCTATTTGTACACTGGATACAACGTTCTTATTGTCAACTTCCTGGAGCTACTACAGTGGGTATTGTGAGGGTTTTCTCAGGGTACCAAAGACAACTTTCTTAATTTTGGGGCCACTTTTAAGTATCAAGACCTATGCCTGGACATTTTTCAAATACAAAGACTTAAGGGATCTCCCTAACTAATTCCCTTGTGAGGTGAAAATTCACACTTTTGGTGCAGTGAATAGTCAGCAGAGAGCTGACTTTTTATGAATATCAGAGGTCAGAAGCCTTACTACTGGAGTGGCTGCCCAGAGCCTGGCACACATTTAGCTCTCCCTGCTCTGTACAGCAACACCAGCTGGCACAGGCTGAGAAAAACCAGCAGTGCATAGCAGAGGAGGGCTGGAACATCTTCAGCAGACACAACCAGATCCACCACAGTTTATCTGCCACAGCCCTTAAAAGGTATGAGTGGAAGAGCCAGAGCTGGAGAACACCTGATAAATGAAAAGCCTCTGTATTCTTTTGGGAGTTTTTTTGATTCTTCCCTGGAAGATGGTTATATCATTCTTTCTCTCAGCTGCTCTAACAGGAAAATAATCAGTTGGACTGGAAAACTTCTCTTCTTTCCTTTTTTTCAACCCCCTCCTCCATATTTATTCATACCAAAAAGAGGGATCTACAAAGAGGACCACCCTGCCAACAGCTAAGCCACCAACAGGCTTAGAACATTGTGCAAAGAATCTTCAAAATGTCTGAGCAGATTTCAATTACTCTTTTCAAAGATTTACAATTCCCACTACACAGCCCATTGTTTGCTTTCACTAGGACATTCTTCTCTTAAACAGCTGGCACAGAATGACTACTGCTCTGCAGGGAAACAAGCAGACACCATACAGTAGATTTAAAGCCAAACACAGAAAAGATATAATTTTTTTTCTTTAAAAAAAGAGCCTCTCATGAGCATAAAAGTGTTTCCCAAGAAAATATGAATCCTACTTTTACTGCTGATAGCTAAAGAAGGCATGGAGGGGTGTAGTTTATTCTCTTTTGATGCTCAGTGTGGCAATTACACTGAACATCAAAGGAACAATGAGCGATGCTTCCCATATTTCCCACTAACTCTGTTCTGATGAGCAATTGTTCTGTCGTGCCTGTTTAAAAAAAAGAAGATGCAATTTTGCTCTTGCTTATTTTCCTAAAAGAAAATGGAAAGAAGGAAAAGAGAAGCAACAGCACAAAGGGAAAGAAGAGAGAGAAAAAAAGAGATGTTTGCAGCAGACAGCCTTCTAATGCACTGACTGATCACTGGGCGTGAACTGCAGGGAGTTTCAGTGGGAACTAATTATGTCCAGAAGTTTTCCAAGAACAGCCAGCACTGAATTGCTGTGGGAAGTAGTTTCCAGACACAAATCATCCTTTCATATCTACTGCTGCAAACGTGCATGGGATGTTCCTGTGATTCTGCTGCCCTTTGCAGTGCTGAGGTTGGGAATAAAGCGATGCCTGAAGGTACCACAGTGGCCCACAGAAGGTTTGCACGGGGAAGGAAATCTTTCACTGCCTGACAGAAGAGAAGAGATGCCAGTGCCACCCTCAAGGATGGGATGCACAGCGACTGAAAGAGAAATCCAGCAGCAGAAAGGGGTGGGTCTCCCATTGTTATGCTGAAGGCAATTTTGGTACGAACTCAGCTGAACACTTAAATCTACAAGTCACATCCCTCATTTCTTAGCAGTCATTTGGGTGCCTCTTTAGCTGTAAGAGAAGGTCTAGGTTTTCAAAATAAAAACCCCCACATTCAGCCTTGAAATATATAACTTTTCATTATCCTCACATTCTTCCTGTTCAGTGTCCTGTGCACGCTTTCTCCTCCCTGACAGACACCTCTTCATGGAGCACTTGTGTGAATCAAAGGAAGACAAAAATGTGCAGACATTGTTAAAGGAAGTACCATTTTCATTCTCATTCTGATAGTTCATGTTTAAATGAAGGGTTTGACGTAAATGAGGGAAAATGGAAGTAGTCTCTGAGCTAATCTGAAAGGAATCTCCTCTGCTAAACTAAACAAAGCCACAAGTCCCAGAGCTGAAGTTTATCCAAACTAAAGCCAACAAATGGTTGTTGTTGGAGGGGGTTATATCATGTTTTCCATTGTCATGTTGACATGAAACAGGCAGAGGCTTCCACTTTGCAAACTTGGAGACAAGATTGGCTCTGAAGTGAAAATAAATAAGAGCAGTTGGTTGGAAGTAGGTTAGGTTTTCTCAAAGCAAAATGGAAAGAACCTTTCCTATGAAATACAAGATGAGAAAAAATAATGGCTGCTTGAAAATATAAATTTAAGTTAGTTACATTTACTATGCTTCTGTGTGAAAGATGTGTTCCTCTACAGTCAGTGATGGACCTCATTCCTCCCTGCACCTTTCCAACATTTAAGATAGGATAAGTACACCTCTCTGTCTCTCTGTTCTGACTCCTGTAACATGCAATTTTTTACTGCCTGTGGACATTATCAGTAGATTAGCCATAACCAGGAGCAATGCAACTGTTAATACCAGAAATTGTTGTATAGTCTCCTAGCAATGTGAGAAATATTAATAGCATTGTACCCTCACGCAAATATAGAAATCTTATTTCCTTGAAACATAAGGCATCTGACTATGCTGAATGGAGAAAGATCAGGAAATTCTGTGGGAATTCCTTACAGATTTTTCCAGGGACAACACATCTCTCAGCAGGGAAACCATAGAGGGGACAGAAAGCAAAGCTTCACAAACCCTGTGCATCAAAAGATTCAATAGAAGAAAGAAAATCCATAGAGAAGTAGCTTTTGTGCAGCACTAACCCACCCAGCACTGGCTCCCATATCCCATATCTAGGAGCAGCATGACCACAGGAAACCAACAGCAGCAAGTCACCATGGAGCATCTCTGTGACAAACATGGCCTAAACTGCCCTCCCTCCAGGAGTAATCCACTGGATTCCCTGGGCTGGAGATGGGTAGCATACCCAGGGCCAGGGGCTGCAGCATTCTGCTGCACCCCTCCATGATCCCCTCAGCAGCCTGAGCTGAAGGAACAGAAGTGAAATAACACTTCTTATACCTCTCCTGCAGAAAGAATCACATCTGTGCCCGGTTCTCCTCCTGCACAAGGAATATTATGATGGCTACACTGAAGGTAGGCTGGTAAAATATTGCAGCAGGTAAAACGATGACACTAAAGTTTTTGTTCCATTTCTGTTAAAGGTTATTTATCATCTGCCAAAACCCAAAGTCTCAAAACTATAGACAGTAGGTGGTAGGTACTGAACTCTAAACCATGTTAAAGTCATGCAATCTACAATTTACCAAGCTGCTAGGGGAAGAATGAGCTAACAGTTGCAATGCTGAATCAGAACAGATTTTATTATACCAAGCCTGAGTTTTATTTTTTTTGGGTGCTACCAATAATAAATTGAATTTTGCTCCATCACATCGAACTACAATGATGTGGGACTCTAATCCAGTTACTTCAAGACCAAAAAACCCCATTTTGTTAGCGACACCTCTTTGTCATTGCCAACGATTTCCCTTTTTTTAGCTGAGATCTTTTGCCTAGTTTCTTAAACAAGCATGACTAAAGGACAGCATAATCTTGAGTATTAATGGGTATGACCATTGCACTGATTTCTAATTCTGTGGGTTTTAATGACTTATTACTTCAAATCAACAAATTAAAACTTACAGCTGTAAGAGCTACTGTGGGCTTGTGCTCTTCTCCCAGGCTGTGAACCTACCACAAAAACATCAAGAGCAATACAGTTTTCCTGGTGCCCACCAGCCTGGGAAAGTGTGCTTTGTTATTGTTAGCCCCTACTGGTAGGCTGAACCTTTCAACTCTGAAGAGATTGCTTTTAATCCAGAGTGCTAAATGTCAGTCTGCATCATTTCCGTCACTGACCCTCGGCACAGTGTCCCAATCACAAAACCAGGTAGGTCCCATTTTCTGCAGATTTTTGATTAAAACAAGGTGTGCAATCACAGAATATGCTGAGTTGGAAGCAACCCACCAGGATCATCAAGTCCATCACTCGGCCTCATGCCAGACACCCCAAGAATCCCACCATGCGCCTGAGAGTGTTGTCCAAAGATTTCTTGTACTCAGACAGTCTTGGTTCTGTGTGAACAACATCATAACATAACTGGGACAATGACTAATATCAGTCTGGTTTCTCAACCAGTCTGTGAAACAAACAAACAAACAAAAAAAGATAGTAATTTACTGCTTTCCTTCTCTTGGATAGCATTAATTAAAGATTGCACCCAGTCGCTGTGCCAGGCTGGCATCAGCTAAGAGTTTGCAAGTGGCACCTGGCTGCCTATTTCAAACCTCAACATTTTGGCAGAAGCTGGAAGAGGAAATAGGATCTGTTTGTAATCTGCAGGACTAAGAAGAGAGCAACTGTATCTACTCTGACTGAGGCATCAGCAGCACTATTTGTGCCAGAGACAACACCCTTCTACCCCTGCTTCTTCCCCCTGTAATAAAGCAGTGGATGGTTCCAACCCCACCTCCTCTTTTAAAAAATCAGTCTATGTAGATTTGGTGATTTGGTCTCAACTCAAAAATAAATCTGGGAAATAATGCAAGGGTTATATAATAGTCTCATTTTCCTAAGGCTAATGTGTTCCAGGGGTGTGTGATATAAAATGTGTTTATGAAATTTGTCATATTTCCAAGAACATATATATAATGTTTAGAGGGGGTGGATTCCCTAGGCTTTCATTTAGCATGATTTTTCCATACCAGAAAGGAATGTTTCAATTTTCCTAAGCATAACCTTCTCTGCCGTGGGCTCACTAAAAAACAGTTAGGAAAAATGCAAGAAGAGGAGTAGACCCCTGATATTTCATTACTTCACATAGTCCAGATTATTTATGATGGTTAATTATCTGTTGGCACACAGGCACACATCATCTGGTTTTACTGTCAAAACTCTGGAGGAGAGCTTTTCTGTGTTACCTAAACCTTTGAGGAAAGATAGTTCTGACTGTTGTTAGCATTACCCTTAAACTGGCATTTTATCACCCAAGAACACGTGTGTGCAATGTTACATGGAGCCAACTGCTAAACATGGCAGTGTGGCAAGTCTCACAAATAAACTGCATCTGTACAGTGCCCATCCACTTCATAACCTATCTAATCCTTCCCAGTTAACAGAAGAAGTAGTAAAATGGTCAAGTCAGCTGTTTACAAGTTTTCCTAAAATATCACCCTTTTATCAAGGATCAGGAGTGGGTGCTCAGCATGAAAAGTCATTTGCATGCTGCCTTCTGGAACCCACATGTAATGGTTATATTTCATTTTAAAACGGCAAATTGTGACTGAAATGAATATGAAAGGTCAACAAGCCTTTTCAGAGGTATTTTAGGATTCAGTCATTACCTCAGAAATGAGTTTCCTGACCAAACATCCAAGATAATACTTACATTACAAAGAAAACAGTAAATTACATCGGAGCGAAAAATTATTTGGAATAATACTGAAGGGTTTCTGGCATTGCCCTCACTCTGCTTTTACAGCAGCAGAGTTTTCCTGATGACCTCAGTGAAGTTCCTCGAGGACTATTGGGTGTACCTACAAGAAGTGTCCCACTCCAGGTGACTGAGGCGTCCTTTAAGCATTACAGATGTAGCTGAGACAGCCCCAAATCCATCTAACTTCCCTTTTGGCACTCATGGAAGGGGGCTGGGGATGTGCTTCCTTTGTAGTCAGTGGAAACTGCCAAATATCTCCGGTCTGTCTAGCTAAAATTTATTCTGTCTTCTGGAAGTAGCTGTCTTGGTTGACTACAAACTCAAGATAAATGGGATGAGCGTATGTCGTAAGGCTGGCAAACGATTTTCACAAATCGTGCTGGCTGGGTAGAGGATGGATTTCTTTCCTAAAGAAACATTCCAAGTTCTTACACTTTTTAGTAGTTTAATATGCAGAATGTAGAGGTGCCTTCAAACAGTGGAACTGAGGAAACTCTGCTGGAATCTGAATCATCTGATTCTGTCTGAAGCACCAGCTTTGTGTCCTGTCAGCCATCAGAAGGTGTTTTATCTTGAACGTGGTCAGGGCTTGAAAGCCCCTTGCAGTAACCTGACACCCAGACTGTGTCAAGGTGATTTCACCTGCTGGCTACAAACACCCTAATGTGACCCAGCTCTTGGCCACGGAAGTTACAGAATATTCCTTGTGCCACAATATCCAGCTTTTGAGAAGGTTTAGCCTGAGGCTGTACTCAAATCTCCATTCCAAGCTATTACAGCAAGACAAAGAAACACATAGCCCAAGGGTACATCTGACTATCCTAAACTTAGTATATACTGAGCAGTTTCCTTAATATCTTGCCAAGTCTTGTCTCCTGGCAGGCTTTTCCAAGGAAAATTTTATATTGACTTACATTTGATACTAACCATATAAACATTTTTCTTGACAAGAGACAGCATTTTAGCATGTCTGGAAATTCTCTTTTCAATCGTGGAAAATTTGGTTTCCCAGTGCATTGCTGCCCTGCACGTGAGTCAGTGATGTTAATAATCAACTCCTTAGTTGTTATTTTCTGTGAGAAAAGCCTATTCAAAGGTGTGGAAAGAAACATTCCAAACAGAGGAGAGAATCCAATTTTTTAAGGCATAACTAGTGATTTATCAGTCTCTCTCTCTCTCTAACCTCACCCCTGTAAGTAGTATGGAAGTTAGCCCAGTAAGGAAATGTTACAACACCATGAAACAGGAATGTGGCAGAGAAATGAGAATACTCCTTCACACTTCGTTTGTATATAGTTCCTCTACCCAAAATTTACCATTTCTTGAGTCAACTATGTGTTGCACCTCAGAAATGTTCAGGGAAATGCCCAGAGTGAGGGAAGGAGACCTGACACTCAGGGGGGGATTTGTTTGTTGGGAGAAATAAAATTAATGTTTTGCTTTGTTTTGTTTGATTGGGTGGTCCCTTAGTCCTTATCCCTCTGAAGACAGTTATATAAAAGTACACATAATGCATGTTGAACACACACAATATGTGTATTATCTGCTGCTGGAAGCAAAGCCACAACATACATTTGGCTCGAATTCTATAATCTTCACCGAATTTTATAATCTTTACTGAACATTATTGGAGAGAGAGTTTATATACTGGCCAAGCAAAACCAGTAAAGCCTCAGTTCACAGTAAATTATGTTTGCTCTCTACAGAACATCTTTATATGCAGTGTTGGTGGTTGTTTTTTTAAAGATGCTTAGGCTTAGCTTGTGTCTGTGCTTGGAGAGGTGTCTGGGCACGCTGCTGTTGCAGAGGATGTTGCCTGGTTTGCTCATGCAGGGATCCCCCTGAGCTCTGGCTGCTCCACTGCCTTCTGGTGGACTCAAAGTCATCCCCTCAGCAGAGGGGGTGCCTTTCCAGGTATGATGAGGCAGAAGGATTTGCCATGAAACGGCTAAAGCAATCCTTTTGGTGATTTGTGTCATACAGAGTAGTCTGGGGTGTGGTTTTAAAGGCACTTGGCTCCCCTTTGAAGCTCTACAGTTTCTTTGGCTGCTTCTAATTGAGCTATTTGTAAGGTTATTCGTTGCCTCCATGCAGGAATAAATACATTGCTGATCTCTCATATTTTCATGAAAGAAAAAATGGTTCGTTTTGAGGATGGTCTGGTTTACAATGTCTGGCAAGCAGGAACAGAGCACATCCAAAAAAGGTCAGATGAACTTGCGGAATGTCATCTGTTTAACTTAAATACTCATACCACACTTATCTTCATTCTAAGTCGAATTATTGTATACAAAGTACTTTCCCCCCTTCTAAATTCCATGTTCACTTAGTTTTTGGTGTTCTTGCCCTCTGTAAACATGCACACACATACTTGCATGGACCTCCAAATACCATCAGCTGCTAATCAATCTTGTGAGGGACTGAAACAGCCTGCAGATTCCCAATTCAAACTATTACAGCTGAGGGAATTAATTTACCCTCCTGTTTTTTGCCAAAGTAAAAATCCTACAAGCTGACATATTTTCATGTATCAATCTTAAAATCTTATCAATCTCCATGAAAACTGCTTAGAATTTTAAGGCTTTATATTCTGCATGCAAATTGTTAAAAGAAACCCCCTTGCTGCCAGTGGAAAACAAACAACTACAAAGGAGAAGTTCCAATAAAATAGCTGGAAGCAAAGACTTACAGCTTGTGACAAAAAACATCCAGGCAGCACAGGGCTAACAGTTAAAATATCATTCCAAGAGTTAAAAGAAATAGCTTAAAATCTCTCTGGTGTCTGTAGCAGAAAAACAAGTAAGAACAAGAACAAATGCAGCCAAGGCAGACAGCACTGTACAGTGCTTCTAACTGTAAAGAAAGCAAAGCAAAGAGAAACCTTTGGGGTAACAATGCAAACCCCTGCAACTTTCAGCTTCACCATGAAATAACTGACTGCTGAATTAGTGAAGGAAAAAAGTGTTCTGGTGAGATTCGTGAATGCACATTTCTTACAAGCGACTAAAATTATTGGTAAAAATAAAAAATTAAATTAAAACATTAAAGCATAAGAAGCTTGAGTTACTCACCGACTTGTTGTGCCAAAATAACTGAGGGTTGAAACACGGCAAGAATGAGCAAAGTTACTTTTTGCACAGAGCTCATCATGTCTAAATATTAGACATGAGACTCTCTGTGCAAAAATAAAAATGGGGGGGGAAAGAAAAAAAAAAATCTATTCAAAATAGCAACATCGGTTGTTCCCTGCCCTTCCAGCACCGGGCCATGTACAGAACTCAGCCACAAGCATTCCCCAGCTTTGGCCTTAAATAGGAAAAAAATTGGCTTACTTCACTTTTCCACCCCCTTTACTGAAACATGAGAAGAAGACCCATCCCCTAACAGTAAATGAATGATTAATATTTCTCTTGGCTTTGCAGAAGAATAAAGTCAACCAAACAAGATACACAGCACATCTGGAAGTTTTGTGTGTGTACGAAGCGCACGCTGACACTGCGTTAGTGTGCGCTGTCTGTGAGATATGTGCACGTGAAAAAAAAATGTCCTGTGCTAAAGCCTTCGGGGCAAAGCACTTTTTCGTGTTAATTAGATGTCGGTGGGTACAACCCGAAGAGGATTTTTTTAATTGTTAGTGCTCCCTCAGAAAGATAAAAGGTGAAGTACCTGGTGTGGCTGCACAAACTGAAAGAAGTGGAGGAGCAAACCTGGGTATTTCTGCTGATGAGCGATCAGAGTTAACGAAGGGAAGGACTGAAAATCACAACACTTCTGCTCCAGTACTTCTGTCACCGTTTCCACCTCACAACATGATTCTGTGTGATCTGGGGAGAAAGCAAACATTAAAAAAAAAAGATTAAAAAGAGATCAAGATCCCAAATCAGAAGAACTAATCTCTCAAAGTAAAACCTTTCGAATAGTTCAGTTTGATGCTGTCATTACAACATTTGAAAGGAATGCAGAACAAGTACCACCTTTTTCTTGCCTGTTTGCTTCTCCAACAAGAAGGTATGGCTGAGAAAAAAACCCAAAAATCTTGAGACTAATCCCTTTCAAACTTAGTCTTTTCTTTGCTCCATGCAAATCTTTACTGAGAATAAGATCACAACCCACATACTTAATTTCCAAATCAGATGGCTTGAGCAGGCTTTGTTATGAATGTAGTTTTGCTGGCAGTGTAGCTTTAAGTAAAAGTTTGGGATACTCCAAAGTGAATGCAGAAAGCTGTCACAGTGGACATCTCTGCTAAAGCAAGGACCAAACTAATTGCTGCTCTCAATCTGTCAACATGATCCAGGTCATTAACTGTAGAGGTGCTCATTCATTTGTTCTGAAGTGTTGCTGAGATTACAGTGACCCAAGAACCAACCATTCCTCCTGTCAAACCCCACAAACTGTGGGGATCTCTGTATGCATCACAAAATAAGAGCAGCCTGAGGTTAACTTTTAATCTGATATATATATATATATGGGGTGTCATTTCAAAACCTATTTATCTGAAATACATTCGCACTTAAACTGAAACCTGCTCTTCTGGTGGGGTCACTTGAGGTGGAAGAGGTTGGAGCAAGTATGAAATAATAAATAAGGTATGAATGGTTTGATATATTTCAAAGGAATTACACACCATTTTCTTCCATGAATTAAATACCTTCCAGTATCCCATGCTGTCTGTGTTGCAATGACAGAGCTATTTCCTGCAGGTTTGGGTTTTCATATCCAGTATCACATCACTTAACAGGTCAGGTTATTTGGTTTATAACATTCAGGTAGCTACCATCAACAGAGACAAACACCTCCTGCTGAGCTGTCCTAGAACATACTTCAAATTTTTATGTACAGGCCTATGAGGTTTTCTCCTCTTTTGGAGTTATGCTCAGGACATAAAATAAAACAACAAGAGATAAATTCAAGATAAATCCTAGATTTATCTCTTTGGCACCCTTCAATAGAAATGCACAAACAGATCAAACACTGGATACAAACATCCTCAGCTATGGAATGAAAATTAAACTAAATTAACTAAATAATAAACTAAATTAATGTTTATCAAAGTCACATGCAGGTGAGTTTTAATTTTCTGCAATAATATCTAAATGTTTGTCACAGTAATTGTTTAATTTTCATGAAATATATGATTGCTATGTGATAAGTGTTCGCATTAAAGGAAAAAAAGAAGACATTAATGCATGGTCTTTGAGTTAAAGCCACTTTCTTCTTGAGTTCTGCACATTTTTCAACCCATTTGATCACAATAAACATTTCTCTACATTTCTTACGTTTAACCTTTAAAAAAAAAAAAAACAAACCAAAACCAAACCAGTCTTGGTGACTCCCTTATTTTCACTAATGTTTGCTAGATTATGAACCCAAATTTATCCATGACACCTGCTATTTGCCATAGGCATTGGAATATCACCACTTGTGCTTGAATTTGTACAGAAGTGAATCCTGAGGTGTAGAAGCATAATCCATATCACTCAATGATTACATCCCATAAAAAACAATAACCTGTGGATCTTTTCTTCCTTGGGTCCTGAAGGATATTTGCTGGGGTTCAATAAATAACACAGAGCAATGCTCAGCTACACTGGAATTCCTCGTCAGCGCTGCCTTCACTTAACAGTTGGTTGTGAATGGATTTTATAATTCTAGTGTAAAACACTGCAAAAATTACTATTTGCTGTCCTGAGTCAAATACTTTTGACTGGCATTCCCCACTTTCTTTCAGTTATATGGCCTGAACAGGCTGTGGCACAGCCACTTTTCTTGAACATCCATGGGCACTTTATGAACAAAGGTTTCCTTTTCCCATCCTCTGCACAGAAACAGCCTCCCTAGAAACCCAACTGTCTTGACTCTTGCGTCTTGCAGGCAGCTTTTGGATTATTTAACCAGTAGCTCTTGGTTAATACTCAGCTTCCTGGGGATGCAATGTCTTAGCATCTGGACTAAACTGGAAAAAGTACTCCTTGTACTTTGGAGCGTTTTTAAATTGGAGCATTTTCGATGAAGGAACTTGGAATAATTACTTGTAGAAGATACTGAACATATTTGTGCTCTACTGTAGATACCATGAAAGATGATTTACCACATGCAGACCAAAACTAATCTCTACATCAGATTACTGGAATATTCATGCTGCTCCTGCAACCTGGGATTCCTTGTACCTGTTTGAGTCTTTTGGTTAGTGGCATTCTGCCTCAGAAAGACAAATGAGAGACATACTCTTGCATATTTATCAGGTGACCTCAGGTCCACTTCCCTAAAAGGTAAATCCTTATGCAAACAATATAAGGGTTACTTTTAGAAGTTCTGATGTTCTGGCCTGTAGAACCAGCTGGCAGCTCTTCTTTGTGCCCAAGAGAGCTTAATCTGAACAAAGAACCTTCAGATTTTGTCATTGTAGTCACCCCTATGTCAGGAACAGGACATTTATTTTTTGTTCAGTGTGGATTTTAACGATAGTAAAGAACCTCCGAATTTTAGAAGGAATGTGTAGTTTCACAGAAATTAAGCATTGCAAATGGTGCAAATAGTGGCAGAAGGTACAGTGGGGGAAAGAACCTAAAAGAAAAGCTGAATTTAGAGCCAGAAAATGAAACAACCAACCAAAACACCACACACATCTTTAACCATTCCCATTTGTGAGCCAGAGGCAATGCAAATTATGACTGTTGCTTTAACAGACAATTCCAGGAATTAAGGTAGCCAAGTCAATGAGATGGTTTCATTCTTCTCCCATTTTTCCATTTGCACTGAACTTATATCCTAAGAAAATGGGAAATCAGCTTTTGAGATCCAGCCTCTTGTTCACATCTGCTCTTTTTTCAGCTTTGCACATCCTCAAGGTTTCCACAAACGAAAATCCTCTTTTTTTTTTTTTTCCAAAGTCCTGTGCAGATTAAATAAAATCCTTCATCTGAGTCATGTTGGGAACCAACTGTGTTACAGCACAGCTGTGAAGGCTCTAAAGGCAGAGCCAACATTATGACTGCACACGGGTGAAGCAGACAGCACCCGCAGCATTTTCTCCTCACAGCAGGAGGGACACCAGCCAAAGTAGTTTAATGACCTTTGGGTGTACTGAAAGCTGGGGAATTCAAAATCTATGGCCAGGGCGTGGCTTTTCTGTCCTGAACACGCACCCACTCCTGTTGCCAGTGATGGAATCCTTAATTCAGAGCACTGGCTCCGCGCCTTTCTGAGGATGCTCCTCCTTTTCACTGAGGTGTCAAAAATTTTTTGCAAAGCACCCTTTCTTCTGGTCTCCAATCCAGATTTCCACTGTAAAACTGAAAAAAAAAAAGAGCAGACATTCACTTTTTAAAGAAATACCACAGTCCTATACACCTAAGGAAGTACTTAATGAAACAGTTGCAAGACTTTCTGGCAGGAGATCGACTCCTAATGGCTTTTGTGTTCTACAGCTTGTGATTGTTGCACACCAAAATAATATAAAATAGTGGAAAATATTTATAAATTTAAGAGTAAACTGGGTTGTGCATTTGTGATTGTGTGATTTTACAGAATCACCAAAAAAAATCCTGCTCTACTGTATCTCTAAGTAGCAGAATTGTGTTAAATTCATCAGAAGAGCAACCTGAGAATGAATTATTGCAAAAAGTAGGATGTCTTTTCTTACTTGGGGTTGGTGTAGCAAATGTAGGTGCACTGTGCAAATCAGCCACTGTTGGCTGGGCTGAAATCCCTGTGGCTCCAGACAGTACATGTAGAAGAGATCAAGTATGTTGTATTTCAGCTGTTGGTTCATGTGGGACATCAGCATCAAAAGGTTCCAGGCTCTGGGCTTCAGCATGAGCAATCCAGCACCTTAATTGAATACTTTTTTTTCCTCTTTTTAAAATGATAATAATAATAATAAAGAACAATAACTGTAAGATACAGACAAGATCTTTTAAAAAAATCACTGTTCTGGATTTTTTGTTTGGTGATTTATTCTTTTTCTAATGAGGGAATAAGTATTCTTGTTTGAGTTTACTAAAGAATAACAAAAGGCTATCCATACTCGTGACTCACCCTTCAGAAAAAACAGAAAACAGAAGGACATGGGATTAAATGTTTTAACTCTTGATCTGTTCAGTATTAACATGCTGGGAAGCAAAAACAAAAGTTACCAAGGCAAAACAATTGAATTTTGGAAAAAAACCCCAAACCCTGTTCTAAATGAAGCCACTGGAAATGTGCAAGTAGGTCAGAGAACATTACAATACAAGAGTCTCCCACTAGAAATGAAATTCCAGTCTGAAAAAAGCTGAAGTGGCAGTCATCAGGAATAACGTCAGACCAGTTGTCGCTGGCCGACAGTACGAGGCAGGTATGACGTTCTCTTCTGGACTGTGAGTGCTCCACGTGTCCCAAAGAGCACACTGATTTCCTAGAATGGAGAAACAGTAATCCAGCTGCTTTTCTGGAAAGGGGGAAAGTGTACCACGCTGGGGCCAGCCCTGCTGATGCTCACACTGGTGGGTGGGTGGCCTCTCAGCTTCTATTTGATGTTGGGTTTTTTTTTCTGAGCCGTGACCTCGTCACATTCTTTTCTCTTCTGTTAAGTCCAGCATACTGTCATAGAGCTCATCACACATCTGCTGTGGGAAATAAATTCATCTGTCCAATGTCATGCACAGAGCAACAACTTGGGACCCTAATTAGATACATGGATTGATCCATTCCACTTTCCTTAAGCAGCTTTAAAAGTACCTTCCCTTTCAAGATGAATCCTGTCCTAACAACCTAAAATCACCACCTGCTATTTAAGAGCCTGAAGGTCTGCACTAACAACATCAGGTATAATGCCATATAAAAAATATAATAAATATAAAAAACTACATAAATAGTTATGTAGTTAGTAATACTACTAATCTGAACTAATTTTATGGCTGAGCTCTACATGGGCTTCTAGGTTTTATTTTAATATTACAGAAAAGAAGACCCTACTTCAAAAAGATCAACTGCATGACAGTAAGAACTGTTTGGGCTATCATAGGCAAGTGTGGGAAAGTTTTGTTAGACAATCTGAGGGAAAAGATGACACAAAACCACCCCAAAGTAGTAACAACCAAGTTGTGGTAGACTCTGGAGACCAGGTTAAATAGTTCGGAAGAGTCAGCTGGAAAACCAAATGAAAATACCACACATTCATTCATTTTCAGCCCTGCAAACTCTGTGGCATATAATATTTTCATATTTTTAGTTGAGACATATATGCAAATGAATTGGAGTCAAACTATTCTGTGAATTAAGAAATTGTTATGCCTCATTCAAGATCCATTTACTCTTTGTTTCCTAAAGACAAAGGATACTTTCTATCTCCTTTCCTAACAATTGTGTCTCATGGAAATGCAGAAATAAATATAATGGGAGAAATAAGGTTTCTTTGTTGGAACAATATAACTTTTTTTTTTTAAATAATGAGCTTTGAGGCATGAAATCTTCTTATTCCCTAATAGAAGAATATATTCTTCTCAGCACATCATTTTCTACACACACAGAAAATTCAGAAAAAGGTCCACTACATTAAATTAAATCAATATTTGAATGGTATAAACATCCTTTTTTTTTTTTCAAATGGCAGAACCATGAATAGCCTGGTGTGACTAGATTGAAAAACAAGACTATAACTATAAGGTGAGTATTGTGATTACAGAAGGTGGGCATGATTTTGAGAGCAAAGAATTAAGAGCATGCCATAAATGAAGACATGTGCAACCTGACCTTCCCAGTCCAGCTGAACTCCCTGTCCCCAAAGGGATATTCCACCAAACTCTTGCTAGAGATCAGTCGAGCTCCAAGACCCACACCCCTGAAGAAATCTTGCATGCAAAAAATTAGAAGCAGCAGCAGTAGAAAGAATCTTCAGATTATTCAAATTCCACCTCTCCTTGGAAACTCTGCAACTCCCTGGCATGGAGAGAGTGCCAATCCCCTGCCACCCACCCCACATCTGCCCCACTGGATTCTGCTTGTTCCCAAGGCCAGCAGGGCACAGAGCTCTCAGGAATGCATGGAACCAAGTGGACACGTATACAGGACTGAAAATCTGACCTACTGTTATGGAAATCTCTGGTTCTTTCTACAACAGAGAATTAAGCCTGTTTCCATTCCCAGAGCTCCTGGTGATGGTTTTGATTTAGAAAATGCACTTCCTAATTTATAAAGGCCAGGAGGTCAGTGTTGTTATTGTACTATCTTTCCCATAAGCTGCCTTGCTGTGCCTCTTTATGTTTTGCCATTTTGAACAAAACCACTTCATAGTGTGAGATTTCCAGCTCCCAAGGCATCATCCATGACAGTTTATACTACTCAGAAAAGGGAGGGAAGACTTTCCTTTGGAAGAGCAATGAAATTTCAAAATGACTAATGAATTTACATGTTTAATATCTCTAGATCTCTGAGAACTTTACTGAGTGCCATCCTTGTGTTAATCAAATAGGAAATTACAACATAAAAAAGAGGGAATAATTTCTAAAAATACAAAATAAAGGTATGAGCAGAAATATGGTCTTGATCCAGTGCCATATTTAGTGAATTACAGTTTATGGAGGTTGCCAACTACTTCAAACTTGATCCTAACATCCCAAATGACACTTACCATTATTCCTCAGAAATACAGCAGGCATTCCCATCAAACTCTTGGTACATTTGGAAACAGAGTTGTGCCACCAGGGTGTGAAACAGTAAAACATTTTAAAGCTTTGTGCTGCAGATTCATTGGTCCTCTACCAATGTCCAGATAGTGCAGGTCCCCAGATTCAGATCTATATGTTAGGCCCAATTTCTGAAGAAAACAAAAAGGCACTTCTTAAATACAGTCACAATGTAGAACAAACTTCTGGGGGTTAATTTAATTAACATTCTTATAATGGTTAACATTTCTAAAAACGTACTTCAGTACAACCTACAGAGAACTGCACTGCTGTTCATGTTTATATTCCAAGCTAAATCAGGCATTGCAATGCAAAATATATCAACAAACTCACTAATTTCACTGACTGATAGAAAATATTTCAATACAAATGGTGAGTGGTTTTTCACCCCCCCGCCTGTTCTTCTCAGGATGTGGAATTCCTTCCACTTTCATGATTCAATATTGCTGCTTTAGGGAAATAAAAAGAAGGATCTTGCCCGGTGCTTTCCATCAATGTCTGCTCTGTTGCTTATTACCCTGGGGTGACCCTCAAGACAAGGTTTTATAGTGGCTTTCTGCAAGTGTGTGCATGCACATGTGCCTGGGTGTGACACAAAACAAGTGCCCTATAGGTTGTCAAGGATGAAAAAGATACTGGCAAGAATATTTACTTGGTTCCACATTGCAAAACAGAGTAAAGGATCCAGCCTTGCAGCTTTCCCTTACACACCCTCCACGTGTGCAGCCAAGTGGCAAAGTGCCCGGGCCTAGGGGCTGGAAAGAGAAAGCCCCACTGAGCTGCCCAGGTGCAGGAATGCACAGCAGCACCTTGGAATTTTAGAGGGAAAAGAAGCATCAAATTTGCCACATGTTGCAACAAGGGTGTCCCACAGCATCACTGTGAGACCTTCTGCTGTAAAATGGTGATGTGAGTGTGTGTGTGGTGTGCCACCACCCCGTGCCACTGCAAGGATCAATGACAAAGAAAGACCATGGAAAGGTTTATAAACTCCTAGTGGGATAGATCCTGACTGTCCTCATAGTTGGAGCTTCTATCTGTGTCAACAGCTGCCCTCAAAGCAGAAACCTCTCCTGTCACACCTGATTTCTGCTGCCACAGGCGCTGTGCACTTCAACAGATCCGAGGGCAGGGACACACATCCTGAAGAAACATCAACAGAACAGAAGTTTCACCACATATTTGATAAGAATTTGTAGCAGCTATGCTGTATAGACTAAAATCTGATGCCTGATAATGTTATCGCGAAAAAGTTTTGAGCGTCAGCACCTCCCATTTAAAATAAAATCTCACAAATTATGTTATGGTAAAGCTGAATGTACCTACCCCTCAGTGCAGATGAGATTATGATACAAATAAAACACTAGTTACAGCATTATTTTGTTTGTGCTGAGGTATCTACCCAGCCCCAAGGGAGCTTGATACCCAGTAAGATGGCAAGCTATATGAAGTGACGTATGATCTGAACATGACTCTGTAAATAGAGTTGGAGTAGACAGGCATTATTTATCATATTGACCAGAACCTTGAGATAAAGGAAAACGTGTTTAGCTGTGCCCTGTAGGACAAAGTGTGTGCAGGTTAAGTGCAAACTTATGGCACCATCATTTTAGTGATCAGAGTATTCATGAATTTTACCTCAAAGAAGCTTTCTAATGAAGATGAACAGCCAGCACGAAAAAATTTGACGGTGGATTTTGGCCGTGTTCTTTTTTTGTTAACCTGTAAATAAAATTTCACATGGGTGAAAAAATAACACATATGTAAGTCAAACATTTTCTATAAGCAAGTATGGGAGGAGTGGGGGGAATGGAGTCTCCCCTGTTAATTTTTTTTAAAACCTTCTCAGAGTTGGAATGAGATGTTTTTTCAAAGCTCATTTTTAAACCCTTTTTGAAATACTGCTGTCATACAAATGACTGTTAGGAAAATTCATCTCATCAGTATCTTCGAAAAGCTACAAAGCTGTCAACAGCAATTATTTAATATTCATAAGATTCTTTTAATGTGGTAATTGTGAAAGTACAAAAGTAGGTTGGATTGAAATTTCTGCTAAGCAAAGAGTAAAAAATATTTCAAACCATAAGAATTCAAAGAATTTGACCTCAAATAACTTATAATGTTATCAATCTAACAATGGGCACTAGTTTTCCTTTGGACCCAGTGCATTGGCTATTTTGGAATACAATGAGCAATGAATCTTTAATCTATTCATGCAGAGCTAATGACCCTTCAAAAGAGAAAAATAGCTATTAATCCTTCCCAGAAATTCTGAATCTGGTTCTTTCTGGAACTGATATTGAAGTCTGATATTCTGATAGGTTTAAAGCTGAAAGGAAACTTTGAAGATTCTATTTAAAATGAATCAGAAGTTCAAAACACAGAGATGCTCATTATGCCAGTGTTAAAGTAGATATGAAACACATTTATAGACACAACAAGGTCTTTTTAAATGAGTTGAATAGTGGAAAGCAAGCAGAAACATGCAAGAATCTTTCTATTTTCTGCTTCTGTGGAAGTGTCAAGCAAAAATGGCACAGGGAAGAAATACTTGCACTACATAGTTATTCCTATCACTTCAGGAATGGCTGTGGGAAGCAATTTTAGATATGGAAGAAAATGAGAAGACACTGTGTTCTGCAATTTTTAAATGCAGTGTATTCTTTTCAATAAGCTGATTAACACTTAAGTCAGACACCTGAATATGTCAAACACAGTGTAAATATCACAACCCTATCGTGTCAGTACAAAGAGACTTTCCACACACTACCACTGAAGCACCTTGGATTTCCCCAGATTTACTCTTACCATATCTAGGCTGGCTTGATCTCCTTGAGAATCCAGGTTCAAACCCATCCAAACTGTGCCTTGACAAGCAAAAAAAAAAAAAAAAGAAGGTTTAAAAAAAAATTAATATCAATTTGTCTGGCGAGAGCATCTACTATGAGGTAGAAATAGGACCCTGATACATATTACAGTAGGAATCTGTGGCCACCTCTAAAAGACAAGGCTCCCAACAGCATTTGGACAGTGTATATACCTGTCATTTTCAATTGCTGCATTTCTTTTTTGGAGCTCCTCATCCAGTTCTCATTCCAATTGCACATCATTTGATTAACAAGGAGCACCGGGAACATCCGGAGTCAAGTTGGACAAAAGGAAAAAACCCCACAAAATGAGACTTCCGAGGGATTATTCCCGACCTGTGACAGCTGAAGAGCCCACTCTCCAAACCCCTCACCCCTGTCCCCAGAGAGCTGTCCAACAACCACACAGACAGACAGCAAGGAACAAGCAAGACACTCTGCATCAACAAGTCACTTCTTGGCTGACCCTGCAGTCTCTCAGCTGTCTTGAGGGAATCAAGAACTAGAGGCTGCTTGCTCTTTTGACATTTCAGAGCTTCCCAGTCATCACACTAATAATTTTTTTTTTTTAAACTGCTTAACACAATAAAAAATTTAAGGACATCTAAAGCGGTGTTTCCTTGTCTGCTGCTGTTTCACTGCAAGCACATCTGTAGCATGAACAGAGAAGTTTGCCCCAAAGAGCTGAGAGTATTTCTCAATGAGTAATTCAAATTAACTACTCATTTATCACCTTTTTAGTGTTAATTTCAGATACAAGATATATTTGTGTTTCTAAAGACCCTTTATAATTCTTAATCCAGGTGTACTGTAAAGTGGTCTTCACGCAGGTGAGACTGTAAAATAAGTATTACGAGTTGCTCCTTTCACATGTGATACATTTGCACATTAATACAAATATTTTGTATATTTTAGTTAGTATTCTTTATCTTTAGCCAGGTCTATTCCATGAAAATATGTTTGTCTGCTGCAAGTTACCATCTAGCCTCTGTTGAGTTAACTGGGCAGTTCTGCCTTTTTGCTCTGCCTTCCAAAATAAATTTTAAGCATCCAAACAATTACCTGTCAAAGTAGGTAACTGTAGAAACTTATAGAGCATCAGCTACTCAAGGAGTGAGCTGTCAAGGTATGTAGGATGGGCATTGCTGGAGTGACCGGGAAAAGGGACTCAGGGACTGTGAGACCCTTGGGTTTTGGTGGGAAGCAGACCAGGCAGTTGTGCAGGCAAGAGGTTGATATCTGAGCCACGGACTCTGTGAATGGAAGAAAACCAGAGCATCAGATCACATGAGGACAGAGCAGACATGCAGGAAGGCTGACACCTCAGCCCTGCCAGCCCTCCTGGAGCCTCTCTGCTCTGGGAGTGCCTCTGTGGGAGCGTGAAGGAGGAGCTCTGCTGCTGTCTGCTGCCTCCAAACTCATGAGGCAAAGCCAGCAACAACAGAGCAGCATATTTGCTTTACACATGACAACCTCCACCCATTGAACTGAACCGGAGTCAAGACATTTTGGCAAAGGGAGAAATAAAATGAAATGGTGTCTGAAATAAGTTAATATAAGGACTGATCCATCTGTGCTCCAGGTCACACTCTGGAATGAGATAACCTTACCAGAAAAACACTTCATGGAGCTTTACCCTTTGCAACTTAAAGCACAGGGAAGCTTTGGGATGCGCAAATTTTGAGCTTTAAAAAATTACCTTAATAAAAAGACCTTGAAAATCAGATGCAGTTTTTTATCACATTGATTACTAGAATGATAAAATTACACATTGGAGTACCAGAAAAATAACTTAATTTCCTAACGAACAGGACAATAACAATTATCATTTTCTGTAGATTTTATGAGCCTATTTATATAATTCTATGGTTTTAGCACATTCTCTTGGACCAGGTCTTTTTCCTAATTGCTTTTGATGGATCTATCTTAACCTATAATTCCTCTGAAAGCATAAAGTCTCACTGTTTATCCGAATGACACAAACCATTTTTTTAATATAACTACTTTAACGTTAACCTCTTCTTTCTGCTTTTTAAAAAACTTTTTATAAATAACCTATTTTAAATAAATACAGTTTTATATATTTTATTATAAACCATCCTTGCGTTTCAAAGGTTTGGTCTGCCTCATGAGATGACTGCCTTGGAAAGCATATTGGGATATTCAAGTTATTTTCACAGTTGTTAGTTATCCTTTCCCCAATCTCTGTGTACTTTGGGAAGGACAGGGCCTGGACAGAGTCACAACTATTCAGCTGAGAATTTGAAAAGCAAAAGAACCACCCACAAAACAACCAGCCAGTTAGTTTAGACTCTGCTGCAGCAGAAGCAGAGAGCTATTGATCTATCTTCTAACCTTTCATCAATCCACCTATAAAATCAAAATTCTGGCATCTCTGGCATATGATCTTCCTGAAGGATGTGTTTATTGAAAGGCTGCTTGAATGTTTCTTGAAAATTTATGGCCAACAGGATGACTGGAAAAAAAGCCTGGACATTTGTTTTCTAGGGTGTGCAGCTGTTTCAATGATTATTTATAAATTTATCAAGAGCAGAATTATTTTACTTTGCTCGAATGAAGTGGTATTTTTGATGCTGGAGACATGTGCATATGCAGTAACATGGAGAAACCTTCATGTTATGCAACAAATGGACACTAGATTGTTTGGAAACATTCACTGAACAGTTACTGAGTGCCTAAGATCAGGGTGAAAAGCAGGTTAGGAATTTGCATCAGGGTTGAATGTCTTCAAATTCTTCAGTTTGAAAATCCCTCTGATGATCAGAACACACAAAATGAAGCACTAATTATGCAGGGGAGTGTTTGCAAAAGCTGTTACACATTTCTCTGGAATGTTTGGATTGCAGTTCCTTTGTCCTGGCTACATCTGCCCTTTCCACTTTGGACTGAGTTTTACACCTCTGTCCCATTCACTGTCCTGAAGTTTTATTTCCATCTTCAAAATTTTTATTTTGTATTTTGTATTTTCTATTCAGTTAACTCAGGGAGAAATACAATTCAGCTTTTTAAAATGTACTACTAATGCACCATTTCCTGCAACTTTTTTTAATGAAAAAATATCCCTGGTATTTCCTAATTAGAAAATTTCAGACAATTGCTGACTGAACTTTCCGAGCCAGTTAAAAAATTCAGGTACTAGATATCTAGATTGTGTCTGCAAAATTAGCTTCTGCCTGTGCTGGCACACATAAAATTATTATTTCTTTTACTACACTTAAAAATTAATTTTTTTCCTAAGACACCCATAGAATTGTCCGGACATAAAGTGGGTCATAACTCCTCATTTTTGGTTTCACACTTCATCACTTTGGTTTCCCCTAATACTGTAATCTTCAACTGGCCAAACATCGTTTTTCTTACAAAACATTTCATCATCTTCCTCTACAGTGTTATTTATCAAATGCCCTTATAGTATCTTTACTTAAATTATTAAAAAACACTTTCTAGCCTTTTTTCCCCCCTAACCTCTGTGAGATGAAGCAAAAAGAGCAATGCTTAGACACAACTTTTCCTACACGTCTACAAAAGTTCCCAATAACACTCCCCTCTTTTTTGGAAGCCTTATTGTCAGAGAAGCATGAAAGTTTTAAAAAAAATCCTACAAAAGCTCTCACAGAAGTTAAAACACCAGTCTTAAAAGATTCCTTTTTCTGGAAGAAGCGAAAAATATCTGCTTCTTGACCTCTGTATTAAATAATACACATTTTGTTATTGTACACAGCACCTCCTTTACTTTCCAAATTCCCATCTACTGAAAGTATCATCAAAGCCTCTGTATAAACAGCAGAACTCTAGACTTCATCAAAGAAAACAATGCAAAGTTTATAAAGTCCCATGAAAATTGATACATATGGAAAAATTATCTGTAAATTAAGTTGGGAAGAACTTATGTAGAAAAAAAAATTGAATCTTCAGTATTCTGTTTATCTGATACTGAGGCTTCAGTGTTTACTTTCCATCAGTCTGTGTTTACAGTGGTTTTGTGGACATTAGATTAGATAGCAATGAGATCTGTAAAAGCCTGGGAAAAAATGAACAGTTGGCTTCTTATTTCTAGAAAACACATCAACTGTCAGTAACTTTCAATATTATAATGACCAATAAATGCATGTTGTAAATAAAGTAAGTTTTGTGTGTTTCAGCTTGAGAATGACTCACTTTGGGGCTTTTTTTTTGTGGTTGGGGTGTTTTTTTCCAACTATAGGTTATTCAGCTATAGGGTATTCTTTTTAAGGCACTCATACCCAGAACTGATTAAAATAACCAAAAGGGCTAGAATTTGCAATTTGATGTTCTAGATTTATGTTCTATCTCAAATACAAAAGTAAGGCATTATTATTATTGTAACTAATTAGAAGATCAAAGTTCGAAATTACTTTCTTGATTCAGTGGAATTATTGGAATTAAGTCTCCTGCTTTCTGGCTAAACGTCCTTCAAAGTAAACAAGGTATTTTGAAACAAGTATCTCTTGGTTGCCTTTGTTGAATCTGTTTCACTTGCTCTCCTGGAGACCCAGGAATCAAGGCAAGCTAGAATTTAATGTTAGGAGGGATTGCAAGCAACTGGATTGACACTGCAACTGATTGTGGAAATACTGTGTTTATGTGTGTCTTAAACAATTGATTCTGTGTATAAGGTATAATTTAGCATCTTTGGACATTGAATATGTTTCTAATCATGTGTAGAAACTGTGTTCACTTCTGTAATTGTGCTTTAAACAATTATGCATTTATGCTGATTTGGTTTTCTGCCTTCCCCCCCCCGCCCCCATGGCTTTTAAAATAGTTTAAAAGAATTGAAATAAAGTATAAAATAAATAGAAATAAAAGATACAGGGTGCTATTAGGACACAATATGTGACCACGTTAAGAAATAGATTGGGTGGATAAACAGCAACACTTAGCAAAGCACAATTTCTGAAGGCTCATATCCTGAGTCCTGAAACAAGACAAAGTTGCTCGGAATCCCCAAAAAATGACTGAGCAGTTACTTAGAGAACCACGAGATTTTTGTTTTTACATTTTGGAACAAAACAGTTCCAGTTTCTTTGCATCTGCCTTAAAAGATGTAGGGAAGATAAAAGAACATGTGCATCTGTTGCTATCCAGAAACCTTAAGACCAAATGGATTTTAAGTAGCTTTTAGAGTAGCTCTGATAGATCTGCTGAGGATCCTTCACTACCTCTTACCTTGCTACGTGGATGAAAGGTTTACTGGAGCCTGCTGAGAACTGAGTTTCATTAAGATTCCACTGACAGGAACACAACAATGGTAAGCCAGTCAAAATCCAAAAAGCATCAGCCCCTGTGCAGGGAAAGAGAGATGAATCAGGAGAGAGACAATGTGGGACATGGCCCATAGAGCCTCAAAATAATATTATTGTGACTTTTAAAGACAAGAAAAGCTCTAGTCTGGGGACTATGTCAAAAAAGGCAAAGCTCTGCTTAAAAAAAAAAAAAAAAGAAAGAAAACTTTGTACCTCTGAACGGTTTAAATTGTTAATTTTACCTTTTATTCTGTTCCAACACCTAGAGAGTAAAATGTGGAAGTTCTGATACAAATGAATCTGATGAACAATCAAAGAATAAACTTCAAAACGATTAATTTTTTTCCTTTTTTTCTGGTTCCAATGTAATTTGAAGCCAAAATTCCTGGTTGTGGTCTCAGTCTGAAAAGAGAATATGCAAAATCTCTCAGTCTCTGTTAGCTAAGGTGAACAAGACATCTGCAAATGAGAGCCCTTTCTCCACAGAATTTTTTTGGTCCAAACTGATAAATTCTTCTTTGCTTTGTGCGTGGCACAAAATGGCAATAGCCAAAGAATTAAAAACTGATGAGCTTGTTTGGAAAATTTAAAGTTTTTGTAGAAGAGAGGAATAATTCTCCATGCAAGCTTGGGAGCTGTTGACACAGCATTTGAGAACACCCAGAGTAGCAGGCTATGTCTACAGGCAGGCCAAACCAGAGGGCTGTTTTGACTACAGCATTTAGCAAACCTAATAAATATTTCCCTCCCTATATGCCAGGGATGGAACAACAGGGAACAGCACAACACATCGACTTTTTCATTTTTCAGTAATCTGGGTAACATTTTATAACGGTTCCTGTAATACTTGTTACAAAGGCAATGCTCTTTCTACATCTATTAAATTTTTTCTTAGATAAAACTCCTTCATTCTTTGTGTGTTCCTGATTTCCAACCACTACATTGTGCTGATGTGAGCTGGATGACACTTAGGGCAGGCTCTGCCCAGCACATATCTCTGTGTGAAGTGGGAATCCAGCTCTTGAGTGAAAACAATGAAAGTCTGATGGACATGAGCAGGCCACAGAGAAATGTGAACAGTGTTACCCCATTCTAAGAATGAGAATAATTTTTTTTGGTAAATTTTCTCTAATTCAGTCAGACTTTGTGTCATACATGGTTTTTGGTTTTTTTTCTCTGAAAACTTCCTACCTGCTCCCTTCCTGGACTGCAGAGCTTTTGAGGAAATAGTGCAACACTTCCTGTTCTGAATGTACAGTTTTACTAAAATGGTATCCTGAAAATCTGCTTGTGCCTGGTATGTTCCACTGGTAATACTTCCACTTTCTACTACTCATATAGTACTTGAAATAAGAACTGAGTATAAAGGTACTCCAAGGTGCAACAGTCAGAAATCTGATCGTTCCTCAAACAGTGGGCAAGATAAAAGCTACTAATATTAGGAAAGCCTATTCATCCTGTACATGATTTGGATAAAAGGGAGTGAATAAATTATTAGGCATTACCATTTCCAGTTCCTATTTGCTACTTTTTTTCACAATACTGTAAAGCAAAAGTCTAGTAGCATTTCTCACATGAAAACTTTATGGCATTCAATTACAACACCATATGCTGTTAGCAAGGACAACAATCTTCACCAGAGACAACGAATAGCTTCCTGTTTGGTTTTTTGTTTGGTTGGTTGGGGTTTTCCCCCCATCCCCCAGATCCTAACAAAGTTTTTGGCTTTTGGTTTTTCTTCTGAATTTCTTTGTCACCCCTGGGCCCTGTGGAATTGATTCTGGATGGGAAGATGTCTGTGTAAAGCCAATCTTCTCAGATGGGGTTGTTCTGCAGCTGTGAGCAGCTACAGAGGATGATAATGCACGGTGTGGAGGTGTTCTCTATCCAGAGTACCATGAAGGAAGCAGCTGCTGCTTGGTTTGGCAAGAAACAAACTTACTAACTTAGAAGATTTCTAAAAGATGTTGATTTAGAAATCAAGACTCAGAGTTTCAAAGTAGTAGGACTAGGTTACAAATTCACGAAGCCTATAAATATAAACAGTTAAATTAAGGCTGCTCTTGAAAAATTTTAAGGCAACATGATGTGGTCTTAAAGGATTGTATGTCTTAGACCACATGTTTTCTTAAGGGATGTGGGATGCTACCTAAGGGAAAACATATTTCCTGACAGCGTGGGTAGCATTAGGTTTTATATTGAACCTTTTGTAAAGGTCTGTGTTGTAGAAGCCAGGAAAAAAAAAATGCAACTCAGCTTTGCTAGATAGTACTGTTCCTTGAATTCATGTTGCTTTCTTTGTTATAGTTCTCCAAAAGGATCGTCAAGGAATTTTAGTAGGACTTTGGGAAATTTAGATTTTAGTAAATGCATGTTTTACACCACAGACAATGTCAGTATTTATTTATGATCACTCAGGATGTAAGAGTTGTTTATACAACACAGATATAGACTGTGTAAGTATATTCACACTTCATAGGCCAGGAATCAGGAATTAAAAGTAAATGCACATTATTACAAATTATTAAATGGCTACTTGTTTTTCCAAATCTCCAGAGTGGTGTAAAAAGGCATGAATTAATCTAGTGTGTGATATTACAAAGCATTGAAGACAGTATCAGGGTAACAGAAATTAAAAGATACCTTGTCTTGCTTCTGATGTTTGGCTCCTTGGAGGATCACAGTACATGGGGTAAACTGTGAGTAGATTTAAACAATCCTAAACCAGAGGTGATGGTGATAAGACAAGTTGATAATGGGAGAAGAGAATATGTGACCAAAAGGGAATGTCAGACTATGCAAAACCCATTCCCTTAAAAAACAGCTGTTGTCCCAACGTGGTACTAATGAGCCATAAGCCCCATGTCAGTCTATCAAAAGAAATGGACCTGATATTAAAATTCAGACATGATTTAAACAATAAAAATAGCCAATACAGTGTCTTCTCCTCAAGCAGATTAGGAAAAAAAAAGTTTAAAGCAAAATGAAGCCATCAGTTAATTAATGAGAAAACAGAACAGGATTCTTACCTAACTGAAAAAGCAAAGGGTACAAGATCCATACATGGTTGACTACCAGCTTAAGTACTTTTTGCAGCAAGATTACTCTGAAAATTGCAGCAGTGCACTTACCCAAAGTGCACACCACTTACCCAAAGACTTGGTTAGAAACAAAGAAAACAAATAGAGCAAATCACCATTCACCCTTTGGTCTTGTAAATAATGAAGAAGAGTATGAAATGGGTCTATCTGGCATATTAAAAGAACAGGCTGAAAAATCTTTTCTGAATTACAGACTTTGGAATGGATAAAAATAACATACTGTGCATATTTACGTGGTCTGTGTCTTGCTCTCTCTGTCTCCATCACAAATTTCATCTGCTCTTGGCTTCTATGCAGGCAAACTGCTTCATGTCCTACACTGAACAGAAAGTCATCATTAAAAATTCCTTTCCTCTTTTCTCTAAGAGAAAACACTTCAGTTTTATTCTGTTTTTTACATATTCTGACTTCTGCAAATTCCTATAATTGTGGAAAAAAACAATGATATGTGCTAGTCCTATCTAAGCACACTGATAAATGTAAAAGCAACGTTTTAAATACTCTGGTCGTGTCCTTGTCACCATTAACCATGATGTACACAAAGCCCTACAAACCCATAAAACCCAGTGAGTTTTATTTCTGCAATCATAGATATATGGTTACTACATTATGTACTTACATATGTTTTATAGTATATAAATAATTTCCTTTATTCCTTCCCTATTCCTCCCCTAGTATTCCCTGAAATAATCTGCTGTCATGAGACTTTGACTTCAATTTTAAGAACTCAGTAGTGAGAGAGACTGCTTCACTGTGCTTTAGACAGACTTTCAGACATCCAAAACCTTGAATGCTTTTTGTTATAATAGTTGTTGACTATTTATTCAGATTTTCATGTTTAGTTGCCCAACGAGATTATTAACACTAGTAAATTTAAATGAGCTGTAAATACTAGACACTGGGGTATTTACAAAAGAAAACACCCAATTCATAAATATTTCTGGCTATTTAAGACTAACACACAGACTAGCATTCTCATAAAGGAAAAAAGCATAGCAGGGAATCTAGGTCACAGAAAAGAAAACTGTCCCCCTCTCCTATCTTTGGGAATATGTGATGTGGTATGTCCAGCTCATATTAATATATGGCATTATGTTAAGGGATGTTTCTACAGTCGTATCAGGCAATTTAGCACTGCATGGATTGGTCTGACTGCTGGTTCACCACTCCTTCATTGAATGTGTTACATGGTCAGAAATATATTTAACTTCACTTAACACTGTCCTTTTACTGATGAACCAGGGTTTTTTTCTGCAAAATACAGCATGAATCACTTAGAACATTATTTTCCATGTACTGGACCAGACTAAAGACCCTTTTAGACCCATCTTCCAGTCTGAGCTGTGACCAACAGCTGATCCCTCAGGAGGACTGTAAGAGCAGGGCCACTACAAACTGATACTCTCCTGGAGTAAAATTGTTTCTAGGAATTTACAGCTAAGGGATTTCCTAAGTGACAAGCAGTGTTTCTGTGTTTAACAGCTTCCCAATGTGATTTGCCTCTTTGCTGTTGTTGTTGTTTTCCTTGTGAGAATTCTCTGTGAGAATTCTGAACCTATGCAAGCAGCATTCAGAGCATCCCGTGGCAAGGCCCAGGGCCCTGGCAATTTGAACTTCATTGTGTTGTGTGAAGAAATAATAGTTTGATACTGCCATTTGCTACTTTCATTCAGTGCCCTTTAGATCAGGGCATTCTGAGCTGATTCTTCTCATTATTTTATAAACCACTCAAAATATTTCTCCAGCATTTGCCTTTCAGTCTGAGGAGCATTCATTAAATCATCCTTCTGTAAACAGTGGGTGATCTCAAAACCTCCTCTGCCAACTGAGACACACAGGTATGAAATTTCTCTGTGCTCAGGGAACAGGGGCCTGGAGAGAAACACAATGTTTCCCTTCACTTTTTCCTCTCCAAAAGAGTTCAAGTGGTCACTGTTTGGTGGACAGAAGAATAATCACCATGCCAGGAACAAGAGTTCTCTGAGTTTTAAGATCAACTTAGAAATTACCAAAAGCAACAGTGAGGCCAGAGAAAAGAAGTGTCAGAATGTTTCATGTGAACTTGTTCTTTTTGGGACCATCAGAATTTTTTCAGTTGTTCTTTGTGGCTTGTTTGTTCTTTTGCTGTTGGTGGGCAGCTGAAATGATTTTTTTTAATGTTTAAAAATTTTAATGCAAGTTTGCATAACCATAAAGGTCACATGACTGCTTGAAATTACCAGAATGTCCAGAATATTTTATTTTGCAAAAATTAGCTGGTTTGTTTTAGTTGTTGGAAACAACTAGGCTGAGAAGAAATCATCTGGTGCACTCATCAGAAGATACGAAAACACAAACAATAATTTTCTGAAAAGAAGATCTAACCAAGAAACAATTAGTTATTGCCTGCTGTGTATTTCAATATCATATAATCAGTACTTTCAGTCTGTCCTTTCAAGTTATTTCCTAAATTTTATTTATTGTTCAACATTTAAACCTTAGTCTAGTCATGAGCTAAAGCTTCAGCAAACTTCATTCATGCTGAATGACAAACCTGGGGTGTCCCTTCTATGTGTGCCCTGCCTCAGCTATGCTTAAATTGTTCTGTTCCTAAAAGGATATGGACATTTCAGATCCAAATCTTACCTGTTTCAACTCAGGTCTCCATTTCAGGTTCTGCTGCATATGGTGGCTGTTTTCTGACAGGTTTAAACACTGAAATGATACTTAATGCCAAAAAAAAAAAAAATAAAATTGACAATTTCAAGTAAGCAGAGAATCAATACAGGTTGTAAAAGATGATTCATTGCAAACAGGTCAGCCTGTCCCACCTCAATTTATCTGTATTTTTCTACATTTGGCAAATTAGAGATTAGGATATAGAGAAGGCACAAGAATTTCGAAATGCTGAATGAAGAATCAGGCTCAGATATCTGTTGGTACATGGATTTGCTTAATTCTAACTTAAAAAGTGAGAGCTTTAGAATTGCTTGTTCTTCCAAGGTGGTCAAAAGTTCTAAGCTGTTTACATGAGCCAATGTTCCTGGATTTTTTACTGAGATTGCCCACAGTAAATGCTTATTGTTCTCAAAACTGAAAAATTAGATAGGAAATTATTTGTGGGTGAAATTTGGAAAAGATGCTGTAGGAGTCTAATGGATTACAGAAGACTTGAGCCTTGCCTTCTGAAATTGGAAATAAAATATTATGTTATTTAAAAAATGCTACAGGAAAGAAAATATACAGGAGTCCTAGACAGGAAAGGCATCAATGTACCAACCATCTAGTTTCACGTGTCTTAAACACAGGGAGTTTTTTTGCAGCAGCAGAAAAACCCAAAAATATTCAAAATAATTATCTACTACATGAAAATTAAGAGCGCATCACCACAGGATAAAGTGTCAGACTTAACTTGTAATCCTAAAATCACTTAAAAAAATGCAAACTCTCTCTTTATTCCATATGGGCTATTGGGACGTGATGTTAACAAGAAACAAAAACAGTCTCTGGCTTAAAAATATTCATAAATGTTCTGTGTTGTCTTTCAAGAGAAGCTTTTTACTCACGTTCACCTTGAATTCAATTTCTTGGGCGCTGAAAAAAAAAAAATTTCTCTTCCTTGTCTACAGATTAATATTCCAGGGAAGCTGCACGTGTTGCTTGAGTTTGTCTTGTTTAGCTTTCTCACATTTCCCCCTAATTCTGTAAAAGCAGGTAGGATATTATGCTTACACAAGGTCAATATTAAGCTTTTGCACTTAATATTAAATACCTGAATAATCCTAGTTAGGTCAGGCAACATTTCATAAAGTGGTTATTCATGGTCTAAAGCTGTACCTTCTGGATTTCCAACTAACCTGTTTAGGCTAAATTTAACATAATCTGTTAGGTTAAGAGTAATATTCTTAATTAAATACTCTAAGCTGAATGTTTATTAGGATATGAACAGTTCTATGCAAAGAAAAAAAAAGGGTACTGAAAGAACGGGACAAAAATATTCATGATGTGGTAGAACTTAATATTTTTTTTAGATGTATTAGTGACAAAACCTGGAAGAAGAAATGCAGCAGTCTAAAGGAACACTCTGATTTTTGTGTACAGAGAGGACTCAACAGGTAACAATGCTGGACTACAACACAGATTATCAAGGCAGTTATCCCTTTGAGCTCCTGCAGACATCCTTCCCTGTGCACAACCCAGTTCGCAGTAAATCACAAGCACATAATCTAACCAGTAAAAGGTATCTTTTCCCATTATTATTATTATTCATTGTGTGTCCTGACAAGAGACTAAAAAAGGAGGCTGGGACTGCAATAACTATCATGGAATATCCTGAGTTGGAAGGGACCCATAAGGACAGAATGCAGGACACTCCCATATTGCAATTCATAAATTCATAAATATCCACACTGTAACTCATAAATTCATAAATAACCAAATTGCAATTCATAAATATGCAGAACAAATAGCATGGTCTAAGGGTCTTGAGGATATCCCTGGTGTTCCAGTTTGGTAAGTACTTGAAAGAGAAAAAAAATTGTGGCAAAAAAATAGAAATTAAACCCTATGGATTTCTGACTGGCAAATGAACATCTGAAGCAAAAAGCTTGGACATCCATTCCATAGACAAAATGTTTTGCCTCTCCATTTTTAGCCCAAGGTTTTTGGAATTATGTTCTGTGAAGGTCAAGATGCTATTTAGCAGAGACCAGAAGGAAAGGTCAGTCATGTGCAGCAACAATAACTTCTTCCCAGAGCCTCCTGTTTTGGAGGACTCATTCCTTCAACCTCTTCCCCCACCACAGTCTTTTAAATCAACCCATGTCAGCTGCATGGCTGCCTTCCCTACATTCTGCCTCTGTAGGAATAGCTGCTTCTGACTTGCCAGAGACATGAGCTGAAGTGTGGGAATGTTTGCGTCCTATAAAATAATTCAGCTGTGCCAGAGAAAAGTAACAGCCAAAATCAGAGGAGTCTGTATTTCCTAAAGTGAATAAAGCAGGGAAATACCTACTGGAGAGGCTAAGAGGCCTTCACAGCCTCATTTACACAGACCTGCCAGGCTGTGGTATGGGAAACACTAACCACAGCAGTGGTGCTCCAAGAAATGGAAGAGCCAGGTTTCCAAAGGGATACCTGTGTTGACCCAAAATGTCAGGTGGAACAACAGCCATGACCTCAGTCATGGGTTTTGTTTCTAGCAAACACTCTATACTAAAATCCATGAAACTAATTAAGATGGTGCCTGTGGAATCCAATAAGTACAAAGGCAACAAATCAAATTTAAGGCAATCAGTTGCTTCACTAGGGCCATCAAAAATTAGTCTAAACTAGCTTAGATTCCTGAGAGAAAAAACTTTCAGAAGAGTATTCTGAACACAGGGAGAAAAAGATGGTTTTAAGGAGAGAAGGGGGCTAAAGAAAGGAAACAGAAGCACAGATGGAGTGAAGGAAAATATACCAGGAAGCCTGAATTATTCAGAGGACTTCTTTTTCCTCTAAAACCATCAGCACATAAAGTCAGTCTTCTACATTAGTAATCAATGGGCCATCTGTTACTTTTTGGCTAAGCATATACAGCATCAGGACAGGAGAAAGCAAGCAGAGACAATAAGAAGAAACAGAACTAAAAATACTTACAAAATGTGTATCTAAGTTTGGAATAACAACATTGTGAAATAAATGAATAAAACACGTTTCTTCTGTATTTCATAAGTGATGACTGGATTATAACGAAGTATGGATAGAACATACAACTTTAACATTTATAAACTGGCATCAATAATTTAGTTGTGAATAGAATTTTGTCATGAAAGTAAAAAAGTTGCAGCATCATTGTTTTGATTTAGTTAGGCAATAGTCAAATATCCCATGAAACTCTGCTAGAAGTCACTTTTTCATAGTCTGTGTCTCCTCATGCATGACCAAAACCGGGGCAGAATTGAATAAGCTTTGCTGTGTGGCAAGAAAAAGGAGATAATAAGATGAAAAAAAGTCTTAATTCCACTCATGCCTTTTTCCCAGATATGGAGGTAACTTCCCAATAATGAAGGATGAGTGCAGTATCCAGCTCAGCCTGACAGCCAGCAATTCTCGGTGGCTTGAACTGAAGCAAGATCTACTGGAAAAGTATGGAATGGCAGCAAGAGCCTGAAGTCTGTCTCACTTTACAAAGAATTGGAACACCTGAACAGCTCCCCTAACCTGAGCAGAGCCAAACTTCTGCCCACAAGTCCTTACCTCTGCATGGATTTCCACTGACATCATTGCACTGTGTAGGTAATTGTCCATGCAAACAGATTTATCTGTAGGTTATGGGCCAGAGTTCGTGTCTATTGGGTTGTCTGGTTTGCTGTATTCATCTGGGAGTCTTTTTCAGTTTTGGATATTAAACTTTGCTGCTCAGCCCCCAGAAATTTTCCCTTCTCACTCCTTTCCAACCGACTGCTGAAGTCCTGGGACGGAAAATGCCAGAGAGAGCAAGATTTTCTGAAAGACATAATTTGTGAAGCAAGATTTAGATCTTACCCTCTGCCCACCAAAAACTTTGCTAGTTATATAGAAAGACAGATATGTGAACAAAAAGAACTAAATTCAGATTTAGACTTTTTAAAAAGATATTGGAGAGAGATGATAAAAGCTACAAAGACTTTTTTCGTACATAGGCTTCACCACTTCTGTTAAAAGGCAGCCCTGAAAGAAATTCTAGCTCTATTGTTCCTTCCTGTGTTACCAGCAAAGCAGTAAATCAGAACATGCTACTTGGAAAGTTAGTTATAGAAGTCCAGGTTATTTGATGGCATTCACAGAGATTTGGCTTATAGTTAAATTATATACTGTATTTAAGTACTTAAGAAAGAGAGAACCATGCTACGATACACGATAATTTTAAGCAGTATCAAGAGAAAAAAAGTATATTAAAAAAATAATTCGTTGTGATTGTCAGAAATTGGGAAAACAGTTTCCTAAATGACAAAATAATGCATAAAGAAATTGTGTTTGATTTATGCTTTAAAAACCCACAACCAGAAAAAAAATATTACTAGAAGCCACTCTTCAGGGTTGCTTACTTCTATTACTTACAGACCATTCTAAAGAGAAAAGAGAATAAAAATGTTTACCTTTGAAGATCTGGCCAGTTTTACATTCCTGAGCATTTTGCATATGATTTCAGAGGGTAGGATGTTTTCAAAGTATTTTCTTTGAGTGCTTCATGTCTACTGTAGTGCAAAGAGTGTTTCTGTTTTCTCATTGTGAGACTGATGATTGAGCAGTAAAACTAATGATACATTTCCATTATGGCTACAGTTTTAGAGGCACAAAGAAAAAAAACACTAGAAGATAAACTCAGTATGAGTGTGACTTCTTCTGTAGCACAGATCCTTGCACATCCCTTGAGCAAATACTTGGGAAAATCCAAATGTTTGCCTGGATGCCAGAACAGTTTTAACATTCATGGTTACCCTGAGTGATTCTTCAGAATCTCCCAAGAATTATGTTGTGCTGACCACTTTGAGGCAGGAAGGGCCACTGTGCAAGACATGAGGTTTGCCTCTTGTGGATTGAGCAAACAGTACTTGCATTTCCTCTTGCTTTGGACTGTATCCAGAGCATTCTGGGTGTGTAACTTTGAAGGAGGTTCATGCTCCCTACGACCACAGCCAAGCTGAGTTCCTGTGTTCCTGCCCTGGTAGCACTTTCCTTCTGGCATGGGCCTGGGTGACCACGGTGCTGCAAGTGCTGCTGCTTCTGTCTCACTCCCATTTGGCCAACAGGTTATAGGGACTATCCTTACCAGATTACAGCTGTGTGTAAAAGTATGGTTTTTACATTTAGGCTGCTTGGCCAAACGTGTCTGTCATTCTTCCAGTCACAAAATCTGTTAAAGGTGAAAAAAAACCAGAGAATGGAGGCGATGGTTACACTTGGCTGGTGTAAGAGCTTTTTCAGACATAGAGGTAGACTTAAACCACAGGATTCATGCCTGTGTTGCATTTCAGTTCCATATCATACAAATTTGAGAATGTTTATCTCCGTGATTCTGCTCATGGCAAAGCAGAGAACCACAACTTCCAGCTCACAACTCAGCAGTCTGTATGAAGATGAAAACCTGGGGTTGCTCCCTTCTCCTTTGCAATAGAAAGGCTGAATGAAAATTAAAGTGGTGCTGAGCATAAAGGGATTGTGAAGGATGAAATTAATGTTCACATCTCTCTGTTCCCCTCTTCTCCCACTTACAGGGAAGTACAAAACTGCCTCACAACATCAGATCTGACACAACTCTGTTGTCATGAGGCAGCATATCCAAGCAACAGCTTAGCTTCAGCCTGCTTCCCTCTTAGGGTGGCTTCTGATGTAAACTGAAAGGTGACTGAAAGCAGAAAAATATGATATGCTAAGAGAAATGTATGATATTTATTTGGGATATTCTAAGGGATGGAACCGTAGACTATTCTTTCTCTTTTTTTTTTTTTTTCACAGATGCCCTATTTTCACTCAAATATTTTAAAATTATTGTTTTGTCCTTGTCATCTTCCATCTTGTTTCAGGGGAATTTCATGAGCAGATGCAGCATGTACGTGTACTCCTGCACACGTGGTCCACGCAGCCAGAGGTTACTCTTTCAGCCTCCTTTAAATTACTGCAACTATTAAAACTGTAAAGTCCTCAGCTTCCCAGGAATGTGTTCTGTGTGCTCCTGGAGCACGCACTGCACTGGGGCTCCCTCTTGTTTGGTTGTTCAGCTGTCTGGTTCTTGGATCAAAATCAAGTCTGGGGAGAAAACAGGCTCTGAGCTATCCAGATAAAGGCAGTTCTGGGCATGCATGGGATCAATGCACAGGGTACATAAGGAATTATAATATCAAAGGAAGGAGATGCCTAGGTGACAACTGGCAGCAGCTTTCACTATGTCTCTCTCTCTTTTTTTTGGTTGTTAATAGAGTTTTGGTCTTGAAGGCTCCCCTTTACCCAGGGCTTTAGTTAAGAGGAGACTTAAATTTTGGTGCCACCAGCACAGTTAGTTAAGCAGTGCCTGAGAGAAGTACAGCACCAGGGGAAGTAGCATCAGTTTGCATTTCTGGCACTATTTCTGTTTTGCTGAAATTTTGGCCTCCTCTGGTCCTGCCAGTCCACAGGATTCAGCACCCCAAAGTCTTCCATCCTGCTCCTGGCAGCAGCAGGCTGGGTACTGAGCAACTGCTCCTGATGAGTGAGTATTTTCCTTGTATTCCAAACAAAACTCTCCTTTTTTTTAAATCTGAGCACTGGAAAATTAATTGAACCACCATCTGTTACAAGGTCATACTGGTTTTCAACACTTTTACACGCTTTTTTCTCAAATGTCTTCCAAATTGTGATTGCAGTTGTAAAACTAGTATTGAGCATATGAGTACATGTAATACACAAATGAAAGGGGTGAAAGAGTTTACATTTATGAGACGACTTTTTAAGAAATTTTGATGTGCTGTTATCATATTACTCAGAAAGAAATCTTGTGCCTACTCAAGTATCTTTATGCAACCGGACCACGTGAACGGAGGAAAGTACAGTGTCATGCTTAAAGTTTGTCCACATTCAGAGCTGACCTTGCAGAGAAATTCAAAAATCAGAAAAGTTTAGAGAGCTTAGAACACCCCTCATATAAATCATACAAACCTCTCAAACTCTGTAACAAGGGTTGCTCTTTCAGGAAGCTCAAGTGTTTATTTAAAGCTGCATGCAAATGCATGAAAAATTCAGACCATATTAAGATATCCTATTTCATATCCTGCTCAGCTAATCAGTTATCTATCTTGCATGAAAAGAACTCTTGATTTACACGTTGAACTTTGCTGAAGACATTCCAGACTGAAGCTGATACCACAAGTAACACAAAATATGGAAGGCAAACTAAGCAGACTTTAAAAAAAAAACAAAACAACCCAACAAAAACTCCAGACTGCATTTGCTTCTCAAACTTAGTCACGCAGAAAGTGGTACGATTCTCGAACCATGTTTTTCCTACCCCTAGCCAAATGGACAATTTGCATTATTTCTAGTGTTCAGCATGTGGAGCAGAGCACACAGATGTATGCCTGTCAGCTTTTCCAGTGCAACACACAAATATTTTCCTTCCACGGAGAGCCCTTGACTCAGTGTCTTAGTAAGCAGACGTTATTCATTATGAAGCAACACGGGTGCAATTCAGATTTCATTTACATCGCTTGCATTCAGTGAGTCAAGCTGCACACTTAGAGGAACAGGATTCCATGTCTGTAACACTTTTTGAGGGAAAAGAATGGAAAATTACTGATGATTTTTGAGGGGTTCAAAGGGTTACAGGGATGGCTTTCTCAGCAGGCCTAATCTAACTGCACTTCATTTAAAGACACTAATCCTGCTTTTTATGTGTGTTTACGACACTACCATGGTATATTGATTGTAATGGTGAAGATTCAAGTGTCTTACCCCACACAGCCTTTATCATCACTGTACAAACAGCAAGGCTATTCCCTTTCCTTTGCCTTTAGACCGTGGAACATGCCAGGTGGGGAACTATTTTGGGGTTTTTTTTGCCAAAGACTTATAATAACAGTGGATAAAATAAAAACAAGAGCAGAATGAGTAGTGAAACAAGCATAAAAGATAAATGAACCTTTGCTTATTAGGTAGAATTCCCTATATCTCTCAGAAGACTGGGTTTACTGGTGTTTTTATTATGCCTTGTTCAGGGGGCTTCAGCTCTCTCAAAGTCAAAGCAAACACCACCCATACCCTCCCCTATTATTTGGGTTTGATTCAGTCTGCATTTAATCAAAGTGTCCTTGAACTGAAAGACTTTAAGTAAAGTTGGAAAATCTGAATGAATTCATGAGGATTTGTGCCTAATATGACATCAGTGTGTAACATCAAATAATTCACTTTCAGTGAATTTTATAACATTTCTGTGCCTCCGGTTGCAAGTATCAGAGGATCAACATTCCAATAATGAAAGACATAAAAAAGATAGTGTTTAAAAATGACACTCCAAGTCAGAGAAGGTAGACTACAGAAACCAACACCAACATTAAAAGGTGCACAACTGGCAGCAGTGTGAGGCCCAGAGCAGATTGCAAGGTGAGGTCCACAAACACCATAACACTATACTGTGCTGGCTGGAAGCACAAAAAAAAAAGGGATTTTGTCTGGATGAGGGTTAAGCAACTTTTCTACAGTATGTCAGGCATCTCTCAGATTTGGTAAGTGTTGCACAGCAACTATAATCAGGCGATAGGAAAAGCAGCCCTGAGACCAAAGATACTTCATTTAAACCAAGAAGAATAAAGGTACATTTTCAATCTCCTTATGCCGAGGACAGGAGGTGCAGTCTAAGACATTTAAATGATTCTTCAAAATTGTAAAAACTGCCACAAGTTATCACTTTCAACAGTGTACAAACATGAGCAATGTATACAATACAAACAGATGTTCCTTCAGCTGTTTCAGGTGAGGGAAACACAGGATTTCAGCAAGTATTCATTACACCTGGAAGATGAGGATGCTGTGGATCATCTCAAGCAGAACACTTGCCACAAATGGGAAGGATCAGTAAACTCAGGAGGGACCTGAATGGCTGATAGTATCAGCAAGGATGTGGAAAGTGTGTAATATCATGGTAATACCACACAGTATTTAGGGGAGACAGTAACTCAGACGTGGTGAAGCACCTGAATTACAAATCCATACTGCATCATAACTATAGATTAGAGAAAAATATGATGAAATTCCAACTGAAATCCTATTCATAAATGTATGTGCATGGAAAAAAAAGTAACTAAACCCACAACTAAAATTCCCCAGTGCGGTGGGATGACCTTGGCTGGATGCCAGGTGCCCACCCAGCCTCTTTTCTTCCCAGCCAGAAATGAACTCCAGCTCAGCCAGACCCAATACACCCAAGGTTCACAATAAAATAGGTGAATTAATGAATTCATTACTACTGTAAAAAAAAACCAAACCAAAACTTTAAAGAGATCTTCTATCACTTCTCAATTTTGTAGGCACTCCATCATACCTTATTTCAATCCTATTTTTTTTCCCTGTTTTAACAGTGTCAATATTGTTGTGGTTGTCTAAACAGATACAGTTGCCCATAAGCTGCCAAAACTGACTGCATGAAGTCCTTCCATTTTGTCTTAAGTGAGCAAAAGAAAACTCTTAAATAGATAGGATTTTTACAATCAATTTTCATATTTGAATAATGTTCAGCTCTGGGGCTGTCCAAGGTGCAGACAGTGAAACTTGTACAATTTTTTCATATATAGCTATGGCTTAAATAGATGTAAAACAAATCCTGCCTGGCAAAACCCTGTGTTAATCCCCCTCAGGAACTCAGGTATCTCAGGCTACCAATCCCAACTCCACTTGTACCTGAATTTGAATTCAACCACTCCAAAAATGAGAGCCTAACAAAGAATGCCCACAACTGGTAAGACCAGCCTAGACCAAGCCTCAGTCTTTGCATAATATGTGTTATTTTTGAAATCATTAGAAAAGAATATTTAAGAGTTATATTTTCACAGAGTAAGATAACCTCTAAACACTCCAGGTTATTTTCAGAGAGAAGATATGATGTGACATTACTCTTCAGCCTCCCCTGGCAGATATTCTATAATGTAAGCCTATAATCCAGCCTTATGGATTGGCAAGCAGATGTTAAGCATGCTGTTACCTTTTAGGATTTAATCTTACAAGGCCTAGTAGAAAGAATTTTTTCCTCCTCTCAGGACTGTTTATCTTTTCTCAGGCAGCTTCTGCAAACATGAAATTGCAATGGCAGAAGAAGTTCCAAACTTAGATTGTGTTTACATCTCATTCTGCAAGTAATCAGTCTATGGATTAGTCACAAACTGTAGGGGATCTTGTGTCACTCCAGAAGTCTGCATGGTCAGGAATGTCCTTGGAGTTTTTTTCATTATAAAAATTAAACAAGCTTAAGATTTCTCAGTTTTCACTCACTGAAATAATGTGGGTTCAGTGGTGGCCATCTGCCCTTTGTGTAAGGTAGCTTTAACATTCCATTCATGAAGACATATTGCCCTCCTGTTCTACTCTTGCAGAAACTGTACATTTGGCCAATGGTAAAAGCTAAACACTATATCCAAGGTCTGAAAAAAAATGGGAAAGAGGTTTTGGTCATACAAGAAAACTGTTGTATTGGATCAGAACTCCAACTATGGCTGGTATCACTTGTTTCCAAGAAAAACATAAAGCATTCTTGCAGAGCAGCTACAGAATTACAAACCATCAAATTAATCTCTCCTCTTGATTTGACATTGCCAAAGTTTTGTTTATATACAACCATATATAATTCCTTCCAAACCTTGTTTCTTGTTGTGCTGTATTGTAAATGTTTTGATAGCTCTAATTTACTTCCAAGACTGTCAATTAGAGTTTTTGAAAAGTTTATTATTCTTCAGTATTTTTTTAAATAGAAATTTGAAGTAGAGTATTTTGGGAAGCAAATAAAAAAGATGAATATTTTTTATAAATGTATCAGACAATTCTCTTTGATAACATAACATTAAATAACTCCCTAAAATTTCCCAGAATTCTTCTTTCAACTGCTTTTCTGCTGGTACATTGAGCAGAGCAAACATGTTGCTTTAATCTCCGCTATAAATATCCACTCTAGTTATAATTCCACTATTCTTCAGTAGCACTCCAGAGAGGGATCTGTGCTCTCACATTAAAGATATTAAGCTCCATGGTGTCATTTTTCCCCCAGTTATATGTAAAAGGCCTAATTTTCTCAGACTTCTTTTTCAACAACAGAGAACCTGTTGCAGGACTCTTTTACATTGGCTTTGTGGAGAAGAGTGAATGAATTCTGTATAGGGGCACGTCAACCACCATGGAATCTGATGAAAGAATACTCAGTACTTTCAAAGGCATCTGCCTTAAATGCAGAGTGAGATTTACACTCCAAATGAAAGGATTACAGAGAAATAAAAATTAATTAATTGCAGAGTACAACAGTGTGCATCTACCTTTGCACAGAACAGTGCAGTGCTGACTGAAAGGACACACTTTTTGTGGTGCCATCCAAAGGAATCCATAAAAGCAAGGAGAATTACACACCTGCATCTCTCAAGCACATTCCTGACCTAAAATTGTACCATTTGTTTTGTTAGAGAAATGTTTGGGCCAAGGACTCCCACAACAGGCAGGTAGTTTGACACCTGAGAGAAGGGAAATAATATTCACCTCTCACAGAGCTGCAGACCTCAAAGAAAAAGTGCCTTGAGCTCCAGATACTCATCCAAATCAGCCTCACAGGTACCACACTGCTTGAAAATGTTGGAAGCCACAAAAAGGTATGGACAGACATATTAAAGATGCAACAGTACACTGAGGATTTGACATTTTTGCAGGCTGCATTTCAAACCGTTACTATTTTAAAGGAAAAACATTGATTAAATCGCTTATGGGTTTTCTTTCATTTGGAAAGACATCTGAACAATCTGAAGCAGTTAAAGATAGGGATGAAGGGAAGAGGGTGACTCAGTGCAGTGACATAACAGCAACTGCCCCTTTGGAGCTCAGAAGCTCTTGCAGATAGGAATTTGAGTGCTACTTAGTTTTCACCATAAACAGATGGGGTAAAATATAACATGCTTGGATTTACTCTTGTGAAATCACAGATTCTCTCTGAAAAAAACCTTTTTCCATAAATTGCCACGTGTCTTTCTGGTCACGTGTTGTGGCCTTTCTTTTCTTTGATTGGGTAATATTTATTTATTTATTTATTTCCTGTTAAATTCCACTTTTCTTCTCATTAATACTAAATGCTCTAAACATCATCTCCTGATGTTCTAACCTAGGCTCTACTTATTCCAACACTTCATGTTTTCCCCACACTATTTAGGCTAAAATGAAGTTTTAAGGAAAGAGTTTGGAGAAGCAGGGAATACACAAAGAAGCCCACAAGAAAGAAAGAGTCCCAGTGACAGGTTGTCCACCCCTTGCTTTAATCATGATACCTGCAGAGGCCAAGAGTATTGAACAGTAGAGACTGGAGATGAGCAGGTTCCATCCCTCTTTCTTCCCTATTGATTTTTGGGAATACATCTGAGATGTATCTTCCCTTATTTCCTAAGGTTTATCATTCAGACCCTCTTCTGAATCTTTCTCAAAACTCTCATTCTTCACAGAAAACAACCAAGCCCTCCTTATTTTCAATTTATGCAAAAGCTTTCAGTTGCACCTTGTGGTTTTGCTCTGATTTCGCTCTACTGTGGAGTCAAACACCTCATTTCCACGAGTGTGAACAGCACTTGGCTGGCCTGCCAGTAAAATTCTGAGTAAAGTGGGTTTGGATCCACTAGTAAAAAGGAAAAAACACTCTTAATATTGTGGTGATTATTGCTTTTTTTTTTCTCCAGTGAACCTGTTCTGCTTTGAATCCAAAAAATACTTATTTATCTACATATTTTGCTGTAAGCTATGATTGCTACTAACAGCACGTGCAGCATGTTCTTAAATCATCCAGACATCATGAGAACTTTCATCTTTAAAAAGAAAACAGAAGGATTATGAGCAGTGTTCCTGCTTTGCCACGTGGCACAGAAATTGTTTTCCTCAGTAATTCTAGGATATAATTGTAATGATTTTTTTTTCATTTTATCAAGCATTCTTAATAGTCTCCAAATTTACCTCACAAAAAATGGAGATACCAATGGAATTTTTAAAAGTAAATTTCCTGCAATAGTTTCATTATAGGACTGAAAGTTGAACTGAAACATATAAACAGAATTAATTGACCCCGCTGGTCAATGGGCTAATTCCATTGACCTCAAGGGAGTATGATATGCCCTAAAAATTGACCTTTTAGCAAAAATGAATTCAGCCTATGAGAAGATTTATTAGATATCAGAATGAAATGAATGGATAGAAGTGATAATTTCCTCCTTGAAAAAGGCAGATATTATCCTTTACATGTGAATGTTTCTCGGTGAAAAAGTTCGAATACATTTCTACTAATAAATTACAGCCCTACTGAAGCACTGGGTTGTATATAAACATAACTCTTCTATGTAACTACAACCTCAAAATAATTCCAAATATTTCTAATTTTGCATTGGTAAAATAAGACCATTGCTCATAGCATTAATGTTTTGAAGCAGAACCTTTCAAGTGAAGTAGATTTTTGTGTTAATATGAATTAATGGGAATACTTATGCTCCCTAAAACTGTTTGTGGAACAGCCCCTAGTGCAAAATGGGAATTAGACTGCATGACTCTATTAAACAAGAATTCCCATTTAGCCTTGTTTTGCTCCACCTATTTTAGGACTTGACTATTTTTATAGCTCTTTAAAAAGAAGCACAGCTTGTTTACTATAACAGAGAGAAATAAAGGAACCCAAAATAAAACAATAATAATAAAAAAGGCCAGACAACTTGGATTTAAAAGCATAACACTGGAATGCCAACATCTCCACGGTTGGTCTTTCTTTTCCTCATTCCAAAGTGCTGTGCTGGAGAAGGATATCAATGTGCCATCTTATAGATGATTACTGGGAGCTATTGAAATCACACCAGGTAGGATAAAAATAAACAATCCTCTCTTTAGACCTTTTCACTCTACTTATATCTACTTATTTAATGATGGTTGCTCCTTGTACTTGAGGATATTTAAGTGGTTCATGCTGCCCAGCTGACAGCTGAGATTTAATTTTTCTTTTTCTCCCCTTAGTTTCTAAGCATCACTGGCTGCATTCTCCTAAGCATTATAATTAAAGAAATTAGGATCAGCCTCCAGTTTTGCCAAAGTACTTTGATTTCTTTCTTTGCACACACGTGGCTGTTTTGGCCCACTGTTTCCATTCAAGGCTGCTATCCACCACTTGGACTCTACACTGTTATATTGTAATTTCCTGATGAAAAATTGTCATTTTTACTACAATTTTCTTTCACAAGGCATGCAATTTTTTTTTTTTTTGGTGGCAATTTGCAACTATGAGCATGAGAAGATCTCTGAATATCCAAATATTTGCTGAGAGAAAGACATGACTGTCTAAGGGGATGAAGCCCTGAATTCCAAAGATGAGCACTGCAACAAATAAAATGAAAAAAATAAAATCTCGTTTCCTTTGGTTCATACCTGCACAGCACTGATGTATAATGGTAACATGAAGCATGTGAATGCATATGTGTGTGTAAGACCAGCCCTGAAATGAGCTCTTCACAAAACTACTGCAGCTGCTTTTGGCAGTACTGAGCCAGAGCACTGCCTCAGTTAAGGTAGTTCTGAAAACATGGAAACCATGCCCAGCACCAATGCTTTATCCTCAGCTGGATTAAAGGAGTTGCTACGTGCTTCCAGCCCCTCCTAGGTTCAAGATGAACTCTTCTAAGATGTTCTCAATTAAAGTCTGGGACTTTGCACGGATATCCACGGACCCATCACATTTGCATTATCTGTCCTTTCTTGGGTGCCAAATAAGTGGAATTTTGGACTCATTTTTATACAATGCTTTCCCCAGCTGTCACTGATGAGTCTTTTTTTTTTTTTCAAGAAGACTTGTGCACATTTGATTTGAAATAATTTTCTCCTAAACTCCCATTAGACTTTCCCTCAGGTCAAAGTGTCATAATTTTCATTTTTGTAAAAGCTATGTCAGTTTGATCATCCTATAGAAAATTCATGTTGCCATACAATTCTTTGACCATTTTCACAAACTTCAATTGTGGTAAATTTTGAAAACCTGACCCATTCCTCTACTTTGTATCCTATCCCTTGATGAACTTGCACAAGACATTTCTACAGATTGCCATTGTAGCATTATTTACTGATTTTTACATCTGCTCTACAAATTGTCATTCTAGTATTTTTTACTGACTTTTACACCTACTCTCCCCTCACTCTGTATTTGTGTCCCTTCCTCAGCACTGTCTGTATTCTACATTTTTAGAAAGGCTGTGATGCCTGCCAAAGTCCAAAAGGAAGGGCAATGACTTCAGCTCCTTTTAAAGTTCTTTGGGAAAGTTAAAAATTTTGGTTTACTTTAATCACAACTGAAGAACTTTGATATAGGATGAAAGAGCTACACTGAGTGACACAGACAGATACAGCAGACATAAATCTACAAGCACCTGCATCCATCTGACTACTGTCCTGATCAGGGTTGCCTGGTCCTGCTGCCTCTCAACTCCCCAGATCCTTGCTGACAAGGGGTGAGTCTTGTGGGAAATCTCAGAGGAGGGGTTATTTGGAAATCAGGATGAGAGCAGAAGCACAGCAGCCAGCAGTCAGACTGACCTGGCTTTAAAAAACTTGCATTTTACATGAGGAGAGGACATCAGCTCCATACCCACTGTCAGCTGGAAGTAAACCATCATCAATCCACAATGTGAACAGATATTGTGAGTGCTCCATGCCCAGCTCCACAGAAAATCAGGGTGACTCAGTTTAAGTCACTCATGGGTTATAATTCATATTCCTTAACCTAACGTGCCCTGTATCCCATAAATATTGCCCCTACCATGTGCTGTAACAGAACCCTTCAGAAAGAATGTTATGCAAGAGAAGATTTTGCTGCTTGTGGTATTTGCAATCTAACTTTAATGACATTTTGTTGTTTCTTAGCAGCATCTGAGTTACGTAAAGAACAAATTTTTGTATCTTATGCTTCCTAGTTGAAATACATTACAAGCAGCCAGTGGATGCCAAAGGCACCTTCTCTTGACCAAGGAACTAATTGTTATTGATGGAATCCTGTAGAAAGCTAAATTCAGAGCTGGATTATTCTCAGCAGTACTTGAACAAGCTTTCCCCCCCCTCCCATTCTTTAAATATCTCAAATAATAATCCTGCCATCATTTTCTGATGACTATTTCACCATCACAAAAACAACTTAAACCAGTGGTTTAAAAGGCTACAACAATTAGTTTGTAATTTTTTGTTTTGTAAGTCATTTCACCCTGAGATCAAATCATTGATTGAGTATGAATGCTCACAACACTTCCATAACACCCATTTTATCATTTAAGCAAGCAGGAAAGAAAACCTACAAATTGTGGGTTTTGGCTGACCTTGTGAAGTTTAAAAGTCAAGCCCATTTCTCCTCTTGTCTTCCTTTTGACACACTGCAATCCAAGAAGCACAGCAATGCTGTGATAAATCTAAGGAAGCAATCAAGAAAGCGTAGTAGAATTTTTCAAAACAAGCACAAACCCAACTAATCTGGAAATGAAGCTAAAATCTAAAGAAACTTTTTTCCCATGCAGCTGTGTTACAGTAGAGGGTCACTTCTGTTGTAAAAAAGCCTTTGCCCATCAATATCTGCTTTGTCAAGCATCTCTAATCTATCAACACTATAAATGTGTAAAATAAACTTGATGAACATCAGACACGCACATATCAGTTTCTCGAGTCTTTTCCCCTCCAAATTTTCTTCCAGAACAAGCCAAGCTTTTTAAAAGCAAAACCCTCTTTTGAACCTAAGATTTTCTCCTTTATCAAGTTAAAACAAAACTGAAAAGCCACCTAACAACACAAACCCCCCCATGTCCATAGCTAAAATCATGTTTAAAGGCCGATTCGAAACACATTTCCCTCTGTGATGTTCCTCACACTGATGCTCCAGTTCTAAGGGCTGTTTGGATTTATTTTTCTTCTATTTCAGTCCATGCCTATGTGGAATTTGCTTTGCATTTTGAAAGAAAGGCTTGGCTAAAACCAGAGAAAGATTTGTTAGAGTAACTTGCAGCAGGACACACCATTGCTGTGCTGTCCTTTTGCAAGCCTGAAGCTGCCTGTGCTGACACTGAGGAGCATTTGCAGGCTGCAAATTACTTCACTGTTCCCCCATCACAGGACACAAGGCAGGAGAAAGCAAACTGCTCACTTCAGACCCTCATGCTGTGCCATCCTGGTCACACAGGTTAGTATCTGGAACTCACCACAGTGTGAATTCAGACAAGTTTATGTGGTTTGTTTGGCTAAGATTAGGCAACTGTGCTCTTGTCCACACCTTCCCTTAGTGAGTAGAGCTTATTTTCCCTTTTTTTTTTTCCTTCTGATGGGTGAAAACTGTGACTTACAATATCAGTTTTCAGCTTGCAGTCAAAGTAGCATAATTCAAAGAGCAGCTGCCAGCAGTTTTACTTCATTCTGGCTCACAGTTAATCACTTTTTCATAGCAATCTGCGAGAAGTGTTTCAGCCAAGAACTTCAGGCCCAAGCCTGTTGACTTGAGCTACTTCAAAGGTGATTTACACTTGTTTTTACAAAATGGCTCCTGCAAAACAGTTATGCTTCCTAACATTATTGTTCCTCAAAGATATATTCCAGCCTGCATTGCCTTTGCACTGAATTTAAATGGACTGATTAATAAGTGGCGAGTGATGCCTGGCCACAGCAGTAGCCAACAGAGAACTGCAAGTTAAACTTGAAGGGTCTTGTTTGACAGTTTTCATCATCAACCAACACTTTCAGAAGCTCTAATCTACATAAATTAGAATTGTAAATGTTGCATTGGGCAATTTCTTAAACACTTTTAAGTCCTTATTTCAAGGATGTTTTCCTGACGGTGTAACAGTGGAGAGCATAATGCATTTACAGTGCTGTGCAGAAGGACAGGTACTGCCCTGTAAACACCTTCACACACATACACACACTGCAGGCCACGCTGGCAACATCTTTACACCACCTGTGCCAAGTGTGTCATCACATAGTTTCACTTCTGGAGGTTTGTACAGTTCGAGCTCCTTGTGTTGAAATCATCCGAGACCAAACTGTCTCACATTGATATGGAAGCAGTAGAAGAAAAGGGAACAACCTTACACAAAACACTTCTGAAAACTAAGCAAAGGAGAGGAATAATAGTTTTTGTTCAAGAACCTTTCCCACCTCCAAACTAGGGAGGAAGTGTGGAAATTTTACAGGACATGGTCTAACATATTTCACTTTTCTTGTTAAAATCCACTAAAACCTGCTGAACACAAACATTTCAAACACTAAGCCTGCACATGCTTACTAGGATTTGCCTCGTTGTTATTACTCCAGAGACTCCATCTGTCCTGGAATCTGGCCAAGGATCCAACAGGGATCCTCTGCAACTGGAACCCTTGGTTACACTGGTCTCTGCAAACTCATGGCACCAGAATGAAGATCTCACTCCTGTATTTTCAGTTATTCATATTGGTCTGTAGTCATTGAACTGTTATTTCAAATAATTTTTGTTATAATCCTTATTAAGCTATCAACACCTCTGCAAGCTACATGGTGCTCAGCACAGCTTGATCTTAATCTGTTCAGAAACCTGATGAAGAGGGTTCCCAAGTGCTTGAAACTTCCTGTTGCACCAAGAAAACACCAACTACTGAAAATGCAATCGTGCCCCTGGATGTTTCTGTCTGCTGCTCTTCAGGTAATTATGGGAGGATTGACAGAGACCATCTGGACCTAGTTCTGTTCTTATCAAGCAGCAGAGGTTTGTGGGTTTTTTTTCTTTGTTTCTTTCTTTCCAGTTCTCTCTAAGTGACTCATCCACTGATGTTTAGCCACAGCTTTTTGTCTTTGCCAGAATGAGTTTCCATTGAGCAGAACACAAATGGGAGGGGGGGGGCAGTTGGAGGGAAGAAGTGCTTAATTGCATCTCCAGCTTTGTATGTTTTCTGCAACAAACTTCACTGTTTTGATGATGGTTATTTCAAAATGCCTTAATTTATCTCTTCTAAATAATATTTGCTCAGGTTTCAGAAGCCACAGAGATCATTCGGGAAATACAAGAGTGGGTTAAGACAGAAATGAGTTAAGTGAAGTTACTTAAGTAAAATAGTTACTTAAGTAAAATGGGCTGCACCTTTTTTTGGAGGGAGAGAGTTCATTAGGAAAAAAAGAATGGATAAATTCTGAAATTCCATCACCTTGATGAGGTGACACTTGATGAGAATCACAGGAAGAAAGGTTTTGGACAAAAATGCACAATAAAAATTAAAAATGAACTAAAAAGTGACTAAGTTAAAGTTAGAAGACATTGGCTTGGGTATAATACTAAAATACTAAATACCATTCAGGCATTGGAATGGGCTGCCCAGGGAGGTGGTGGTTTCTCCATCCCTGGAGGTATTTAGGAAGAGACTGGATATAGCACTTAGAGCCATAGTTTAGTGATCATGGTGGTAGTGGGTCAGGGCTGGACTTGATGATCTCAGAGGTCCTTTCCAACCTGGCTGAATCTATGATTCTATGATAGTAATGGAAAAAATTTCCTATCTTCACAGGAAGGGTCAAAACAATTCACCCTCTCATGGATCACCAGATTCAGTGACTTGTAAAAGCTGAAGCATTTCCCCAATTAATTAAATATGTTGTGGAACCATCATAGCAAACAGGTGGAAGACACAAAGAAAATATTAAGGTAATTTATACTGTATCACATACATCACACACATAAAATGCTGGATACAGGCTCTAACACGTTACATTTCCGTAACAAATGTTTACTAAAAATCATAAATAATAGTTACTGATGTTAACTACCATTATGCAGAAAATTGCAAAGGAAGGAAACTTTGAAGCACTTCAGAATTTGACTAGTGAGAGCCAAAAGAAATCACCCATCCCTGCAGTATATCAGTGTAGGGACACAAACCAAGCTGCAGGTTTTGGTTTGGCACGAAGATGAGGTTTCACGTTACCTGGCCAAGATATTCCAAACTACCTGATCATTTCAGGTGCTAAAGCTGACATTAATAAAAGACCTTATTTTCAGGAGATATTGCCTACCAACCTCCTGAAGGTCAAATTGCATAAGGCATGAACCTAACTTTCCTTTTTTTCTGGCATTTTCAGACACACATAACACACCACAAAAAAACCCAATCCAAAAAACAAAAGCACCAAAAAAACCCCCAAAAACCCAACCCAACCCCCCATAAAAACAAACAAACAANTTTCAGACACACACAACACACCACAAAAAAAACAATCCAAAACAAAAGTACCAAAAAAAACCCCAAAACCCCAACCCAACCCCCCATAAAAACAAACAAACAACAACAACAACAAAACAACAAAAAAACCTCCCTGTGTGCTTTACTGAAGTTATGGAACTGCTTTGGAAAAAAATGAAATTAAGCCAAGCCATTTGAGGTGGAAAGTCTGAAAATTAACATCTTTCTGAATATTTCCCATTACTATTACTGTGCCATTTATGTTATGATAATACAGGAGTGACACATTATGAGAGAAAAATCCCTTTGCAAGGTAAAGCAGGATTCTCTTAAGCCAGATGTCCCTGTGGTTGGCCGTTTTGTCTTTCTGCAGAGTTTCCAACCAACAGATGGCAATAATTTAATAACAGGCAGATAAAAGGAACTGGCTGTGTCTGCAGTGGGCAAAAGATGCTGTGGGACCACAGAGATTTGAAATGCACTGTTTAAATCTGCCATTTATACACACACACACACACAACTGGTGGGACTAACCTACTGACTCTACTGGGAGTTAGTCTTAGAGGACAGTCCTGGAGGCAAGTGCTGCACTGCAGATCACAGCTGTGGGAACTGTGAAGCAGTCTGCAAATTAAACTGTTCCTCAGAAGAAGTGTTGCAGTTTTTGAGGTAATAAGGTCTCTTTAAATCAACAGGGCCTAACAATGCTCACTTACACCAGGAAGGTTAGAGCCCTGGCTTGGTGTAGCAGCTGTTCCCAGGAATGACTTGTTTTTCTTTATCAGCTGCCTGATGACTCTGCCCAGGTCAGAGCATGCATTTTTTTATTCCAAAGGCTCTGGCTTAGTACACCACAGATGGCTTGAGAACACTTCAGCTTCTACTGCAATCGCAGAGAAGGAAAATTGTCCTCAGTTTGGCTGATGCCTGTAAAACATTGGTTCCAGATAACTTCCCTTGCTTGGATAAAAAAAAAAAAAAATCATGCTCGGCTTTTACAAAATTTGTTTAGAAATATAGAAAATTTGTCAGGCAAAAGCACAGTGGCATGAAACTCTGTTGGTACACAGCACCCAGTTGAGGTTTCCCTGTGTTGGGACATGGATGTCATGCAGGCATAGATGTGCTGCCTCTGTATTTATAGGTACACAGAATTCATCACAGGCATTATCAGGAAATAAAAACTTCAGCTATTGACGTAGTGAAAGTGAAATAGCATGAATAGATAGCATTGCTTAGCCACCATTGAATTGTTTTCCTCCATTTTGGAGAGCTTTTATTACATACACTATTGTTTTGTAGAAAGATTATGATCAGATTTGTCATGCTTACAAACTTCTATATTTAAGCATATTTTTACATGATCCATGCTTACATAGTCTTTTCCACATTCTACAAGTTATATGTANTTTTTATTCCTTTCAGCCAGTTACTTTTCTCCTTCTCTCTTTTTTTTTTTTTTTTTTAGTTTGGTTTCCCTGCTTTTGGCTGCTTTGTAAGGAATATTTGTTCGTATTTTTTGACATGAAGTGTTACAGTGAGGCAATTTTTTCCTTTTAGAAAATGTTATTTTCGGACAGGGTTTGAAAGGATTCAACTCATGAGGTTTATATAACTACACTATTCATTTTAAAGGTAGGTAAATAAGAAAAGTGAAGCTCACTTAATCTATCCATGCCAGATACAGTAAAATATTTTATAGGTACATGCGAGAGAAATGTTTTTGACAACATTTGAGTGGTTCCACAAAGGAGGAGAATTTTCTTTGGCCCTTGAGCAACAACTGCATTAAAAGGTTTCAGAGATTTTTCTGTTCACTGATTGACTCATTAAAAAAACCACCACTCCATCCAACTGACCAGCCACTCTAAAGGAAGCTATGATTTCTTTAAGTCTAACAAAACCTTTTCCATAAAACTGTATTAAATAATTTAATTCACGATAAATAATGTTACTTTGGTTGCCTGTCTCTCTGTATATTCCTGATGAGAACCACCGCAAAACACAAAATACAGCTGCTTTCATTCTGGGTAATGACTCATCACTGAATGGCTCCCAAGAGGAAGAACTACAGTGCAGTGGAATCAGGAGTTACCAGTGTAATCATGAAAGATCACTGTTAGGATGGGATTCCTGTACTCCATGTACTCTCACATTAAAGGGAAGACAGGATGTTTTATTAGCTGAGATCCTCTTGCCAGCAGACCCTTTGTAACGTTTTGTGGCACTGTCTTCAGAACTGGTCGACTGCAGAGCCTGTGCTTAATCCCACAGGCATAAATCCTAAGGCCTCAGGCAACTATTTGACAAATTTGTCATAGTTTGAAACTAAAGGTTCGCCAAGCAAGCTTCTGAGATTCAGAATCTGCTTCGAAATCGAACCAGATGATTGATTGTGGAGTGTCCTCTCTGGACAGGGTGTTCTTGTGGCTAAGAGTCAGTCTCTGTGTCTAGTCCCAGCCAGAGAACGTCCTACAAAATGTGCCCCACCCTCCCACGGTGTTCTCAGGGATCACCTGACCCCCAGCATTTGGCACCTGCAAAGAACAGCCAGAAAGGCTGTAACTGCATTAGTCTTCAGTAAGAGGAAAAAAAGCTAAATTCTCCCGCTTTTAACAAATTGTAATGCTTATCAGAAAGTGCTTAAATCTGCTCATTCTGGGCTTTGTATTTAAATTTGTTCCTCAAGATTTTCGAAATTCAGAAATACAGAAAGGCTATCATTTAGTTCCAAAAATGGATGTTTAAAAGTTGAAAAAAAAAAAAAGAGAAGATGTTAATTTAGAAAGGAAATTAATAAATATACACATTTTCCTCTCCAGTTTTGTCTGTATTTAAGACTCCAGGTCATTAGATTAGTTAAGACCACATTACTTTGGCTATTTGAAAAATGTACAAGTACAGGTCTTAGAAGTAAAAGAGAGTGATGACATAAGAGACTGGATAATGCTACAGCAAATTTTGACCCCCTTAAAAAAAAAAAAGAAAGAAACATTTTGTCTGCAGAACCTTAACAAGGGATAACAATACTGTTCTGAGGAACTCATCATGGATACATGTGACTGAGAATGCCAATAAAAGTGAACAATATCAATTTTAGACAAAATACTGCGATGTCCATTCTGCACAAATCTGAGGCAGAGACCCAACTCAGACTCCCCAAATATTTAAATATTTTTTTTTTTTTAATCCGTCTACAGATCTTCTGGTTTATCTTTTCTTGGAGACTGTAGGAACCCCTACAGTAACTGCACAAGTAGAAGATGCTTTCAAGACCTTTTTGAAAACTTTGTTCATACTAAAAAAATAAAAAAATAATGTACAATGCAGTTACCACATTGCAGACAACCCATTACATCAAATGGGAAAGTGTGAAGCAAGAAGCTGAATTCCCAAAGGATTTACTGGAAAACACAAGAACAAGCCATATAACCATTTGGGATATGAAAGAGTTTGCAGTCCTTTCCACTGCCAGGAAGGGACTATCTGACAGAACAAATGAGGTGTTCCCTAGCAAAGACAACCACAATTAATCACTAAAATTTTTTCCTGACTATGAAATAATAATGTGGTTTTTAAATATCCAAGTGTGATAATAGTAATAGCAGTTTTCTATTTGGAATATGCATGTTTTTCACGGGGACAAGCACAATAATTCTCTATAGATCTTTAGTTTTATGCCACGGATGTACGTGAGCAATTGCGTAGCAGCTTCCAGAAAAACACCAACAGTGCTTGTTTTGTTTGTTTTTTTTTTTTTTAGAAAAATGGTCCATATTTAAGACCTTGAAAGCTTTACAAGAAGATTTTGAAAGTAATCTTGACTGGACAAAAATCTTTCTGTAGCATGGTTTGAGCAGAGAGAGTGTGCTGCCTTCAAACAAAGAACAGATAAGCTGCTAATACCAATTTCACCTTTTACACACTTGACAGTATCCCAGTTGTATCTAGGTATTCCTACTACTGGCAACCTTGCAATTTGCCAGCTGTTACATTCCTTTTCTGTCCCAAAAGTCTGACCTGGCCCTAATGGTTTTAATAGGAGCTTTGCCACTGAATTTAGTAACCACCTGTTCTTCCCCCTCTTAAAATCTTTAAGGATTTCAGCAACACCTTTCAGTATTAGTGTTTCTAATAGGTATTACACTCCCCTTCTCACATTTCTGTGTAGCAGTTCTGTCCCTGGCTAATTCTCTTTACAGTGAACTTCCAGTATTTCAATAGGTCTATACCCTCCTTTTTAAAAACCAAAGATTTACTAAATAAACACCCCCAACTCCTATGCTCAAAAAAAACCCCCAAAAAAACCGAACAACAAAAAACCACCCCACTTCACTGCTCTTTCCTGTTCTCAGGTTCATAATTCTGGTGGGATCAAGGAGTCTTCTCCCTTTCTGTTTCCCTGTATACTGTACATATTCTTGAATCTTCATGTGTTTCTTAGTATCTTCACTCTGTCACCCTCAGCCCATTTGCAACCACCTTTCTCTCTGGCTGCAGATAACTTCTCTGTCTCACTGCAATGAAGCATTTGCAAGAATGTTCAAGATGAAACTATTAAAATTCATTTTTCTGTCTCTACGTTGCTGACATCTGCCTTTGCCTAAACCCACCTACCCAGTGTATTTCAACTCCAGAGCAAAACTCCTTCTGCTTGCAAACAAAGCACGTGGAACACGCCGCTTGCTCATTACTGATTTCTGAAATCCTAACATTAATCGAGCAGTACCCAGTTCCAAGGTGTTAACGTTTCCCAATAACCACCTTATTTCATATTTTTTTTATTGATTTAGTTAGCCTGTTCCTTATTTTGGCAGCTCATCCATAAAAATCTGTCGCAAGGGTTGTGTGAGGTTTTGGTTGGTTTGACTGTGTCTCTGCAGTTCAGCATCCATTTGGATACATATGTAGGAACTGTTACAGCATTGATGATCAACTTCATCTCTTTTAAACATACTCCCCTTCTTTTACCAAGTCATAATTATGCTTCCCTTAGTTCTTACTTTTGACTGCTAAAAATTACCTGTTAAATACTGGAAGTACATACAAAAAAAGATAAGATGTAAGTCTTCTGTTTCTTCCCCTCACAATAATTTCCATGTTCAATCCCATGGGGAAGACTGGCTTTTCCTTATATTTATCTTGTCATCTGCTGGGGACAAGGGGCAGTTGCTATTTAGTTGTTATTTAGAAAGGTCAATTAAATCTGTGAATCTGCTGGAACTACAGTATTTAACCATGCAGAGCTGAAAACACAATGTGCTGAAAGGACATAAAAGGATATAAAATCTTATATCCTTTTAGCACAATGTGTTTTCAGCTCTGCAGAAAGCCCACAGGAATAGCTGGTGTATTTTCCCAGCAAAAATCCCAAGCTTTGAAGTCTGGAACTTGGGTCTTATTTTAGTGCTGCAGAACATCATTTCAGGTTTATACAAAGAAAGTCTAAAACATTTACAGTCTTGGTAGCCATTCCTCATGAATTGCCAGAATGGGTGAAGTAAATTTAGCTGTATTAAAAAAGTGAAGATGAGATTGCACTTTCCCCAATAATTCAACTAATCTGTAGCTGTTTTCTTTCTTGACCAAAGCCATTGTCAGCAAAACTCACAACTAGGCAGATGACCCTTTGCATTCACAAGAAACAGAGGAAGAGAAGGAACCACACACCCAGTACTTTCATCATGAGGCTGACTAACAAGCCAAAGTACAACTGACTGAACTGTTCCAAGCAACAATTTGGTGCAGATTATCAGTGATGGATATATAAAAGTTCCTGCCTGTTACACTAACAACAAAAAGACAGTGCCCTCTAACTCATTGACAAAACAGACAGAGAGAACCTAGTCCCACTAATGAATAAGAATTAGAAAAGTATTTAAGTTTTGCAGCAACTTAATTTACACAACAACCTCAATGTTGTCTTTATATGATCACAAGTCTGCCTGGTGCAGGAAAAACTCCATATCAAAAATCAGTTTAAACGGTGATCTTGTTGTCCTCACTTCCCATCACGCTGGGGCTGTTTGCAGAAAATTACCAGTATGGTAAGGTAATGTCACACAACAATCACATTAACCTCAGTAAGCAGTGTCAGGAGTCCACCTGATGGTGGATTATTTTATTGTCTGAATGTGTGCTAATCTGCACAACAAGCAGGTTGATTTGCTGCAAAAAGCTCCGATACAAAAGCTTTATAATTGTATCAACAGAACACTCTGGGTGAGTTAAGACCACCCAAGAGGAGCATCACACAACTCCAGACAGCTTCTGGCCAAGGCCAAGCTCTGACAGCCAGTTTGAATAAGGGCAGAGGAGTTTGTGTCCGTATTTGCTTGTGTTGCTATCCCTGTGCCTGGCATAACAAGCCTTCTAATGCTTCCTAAATCTGTGGATTACTTGTATCCTCATTTCTCTGTGCAGAATTTTCAAGGAAGGCTCGGAATATGCAAAGTAATATTTGAATGGGTACCTAAATCCATGCTAGGTTGGTTCTCAGTAAGGAGACCTGAAGTATTCTGGAAATAATAAAGTCAATGTTGATTTCAAGCTATGTCCATACTCAATCTCCTTTCTTCTATTTGATTTATTTTCTCTCCACCTTTGTCCAGCTTCTGATGTATGACCACCATTTATATTGAGTGGGCAGCAAGTTTGTGACTTACTGTCCTTTCAATGATACCACCAAAATCATATTTTCTCCTCCAAAAATATGCAGCAAAGCTCATATACAATTCATAATACTTGGTTACACATCTACATAATTAGTATGGCAGAGCAACAGGGAAAATCAGATAAAATGAAATATTAAAACCAAAGGCTTTTACCAATACATATGGAGTAACACAAGCTGTTTGTTATTGGGAGAGCTGTTATTTGCAATAGCCTCATTTTTCCCTGGTTATTAAGACTGGTTAACACAGACATTGGATGACTGCTACATAATAGACATCGTGTCAGACATGTGAAAGACTATAAAGAATTTCTCAGGGTCTTTTAAAAGAATTTTCTCATGATCTTTTGAAAGAACAGCTGGGCTTGCTTATGTTCAGGAAAGACTCAATTAGCTATGTGAAGCTAATGAGCATAAGTTAAAGCATATTCAAAATCCAGATAGGATCATCTGCAAGGGAATTTAAGATGCTGCAGCTCATGACCACTAATCCTCCACCAACCACTGAGTCATCCATAGCTGTCCTAAATATTTCCACACAAAGCTAGCTACACTAAGAGGAATTCTCTATTTCTCTTCTGGATTCTACTGATTTCCATAAAACAAGAGCTAAAGTCTCATGAATTGCACTATTCAAACCGCAGAATTTCACTTTTTACACTGGAAAGACTTACTCTTCCCTCCATTGTAAATGAAAGATGACTCACCAAAAGTCTGCATAAAACTATCTGAAAGTAACAAGTCCATGTTTATGGTTGCACTAATATAGTTAGTCCTGACCCACATCAAAACAATTTCATATGTTCTTCAGCGAAGCTAAACTTCCAAAACAGGGACTAGAACTGTATTTACTTCTGTGAAACAATTGTTTAATGAAAGAAAAAAAGGCATCCAAAGCCACTCAGACACCAAGTTTTTGGCCTGCATTTTATGCTTTAAGGACATTTTCCTTTTCATGTTTTTCTGGGCACAGCAATCCTGACAAGGGAGGTTTGACGGGCTCCACTGAAATACAACATTCAATTATTCACCTCTGAAAAAAAATTATTGTGTTTTCAGGGCCAAAAGGAAAGCAAAATGCTGTATCATAATGTCATACAGCAATGTAAAATTGTTATCTGATTACCTATCAATAAAATTTGATGTTACAGAGATAAGTATGTACCAAAAGTGTAAAAGAAATGCCAGTCCTAATAAAAAACATATCTTTTGCAGGTGTTAGACTTTTGGGTTCAGAAAAAACACCACATGATGGCTTCAAGAACTCACTATCCACAAAAATTAAACAGAACTTTGACTTCAGTTGTTGGTTGGTTTACTTATTTTTCTATTTTATATCTTAGTCCATGTAATTTTTATTCCTGCATTTCTTGCTTTTACTAGTCTCCTGAAACCTTGCGTCAAAGCTTTTGCTTGAATGAAACCGTACTAAAGTTTGAAAAATGAAGCAAGACAAATAAGACACTGAGGTCTACCTCTCCAAAATAAATGGCATCTTGGAAATGAGTGCTTACACTTCCTCACAAGAGAAATGCACAGGCTGTGAGCAGCAGCTTTTTAACTAACCAGATGAAGAAAATTTAAAGCATCAGTAGGCAGTGTTGTGTCTCCATATGGAATAATATGGAGACTACCAACAGATTGAATAGAGAATAAAATATTTGACATGAAAAATGACAAAGATGATGAAAACCCACACATTTTTTTCAAGAGTTGCTGCACTCTTTTCCCCAGCATGATGGTAATGCCACAAAAAGTGGCTGCTGCCTTTTTTATTTCTTTTTTTCAGCATGACTAAACTTTTCAGATTTTTGTACCAGACATGAACCAAGAATAAATTTCCAAACCTACAGTATTACTCTTGCATATTGGAATGGAAAAGCAATTGCTCCAGCAGACACCTCCAGTCTTATGAGACTGACCTCAACAGTATGTGAGATTCAGGAGTCATTTGAGAGAATATTTTAAAACACTGACATTACTGGAAAATGAAGTAGAACGAAACCCAGACCTCACAGAGACATGTCACACCAGATTAAATGGGTATCTTTCACAAGACAGATGGTATTCAAAACAAAGGAAATTAAACAGATCTACTCTTTCTAGATTCTACTGAAGTATTTGATCTTGCATCACATAGTGTACTGCTAATTGTCCTGGATTTCAGATGCAAAAGTAGTCATGAGAAAGGAAGTTTGGCTAAATGGGAGGTAACTAGTGTCACTGCTGGAGGAGGAAACAGGACTCCCTAAATGCTTAGTTTTGAGGCACATTTTTATAATGTTAACACCAAGCAAACTATGGAGCTGGCTGAGTAAAAGTGGGAAGCACTGACAGCAAACATACAAGAAAGGGACCTGACAGGACCAGATTCTCAACAGTAGGTACAGTAGGAATGGGACTAAGCTAAGTATACAAAAGTGCACTTCAGGAAAAATAAGGACAATCTCATTAGGTAAAAGCAGAGAAGGATTAAAACCTGGATGCAATAGGAACCATGGTAGGAATATGAACTACCAATATGAGTTGATGGTTTTGGAAACTTCAATATTGAACAAGTAGAGTGTGGATTGTTTGGGGGTTTTTTGAGGGATGATGAATTCAAATGAGAATAGACCAAAGGATTTTTAGAATTACATTGAAACTGTCCACTGTTCTACATGGTGAAATGAAATTTTGCCTGTTCAAACTGATGAAAGAAAGACTAGAAAGAGTGTATTTGCAATCTAGAAGTTTATTAAAGAGATTAAATGGTGTGTGGGAAACCAAAAAAGGTAAAAACAGCTGTTTAGAGTTTATAGCTATAACAAGAGGAAATAGTTGAAAATTACCATGAAAAACTTAGAATGTGAATTAACGAAGATTTTTATCCTTGAAGAGAGAGGGGGGAGGGATTTGATCAATTTGGTAACCATTTATGAGCATGTTGGTTTATATATCTCCATTTTTACTGTTTCAGATGAAAAGAAGTTGTACTATATTTGACTAATTAAATAACAAAAAGATATTATTGCTGGTTCACAAAGTGACAATTATCTTAGAAGGGCAAGGTATATTGGAAAGCAAATGTTTGATTTTATCTTTGGGAGGCTGAAGAACCTTTGGGGCATTATGCTGAATGTTTTTTGCCAGGTTGCTTGTTATCAAGTCAATAAACTCCTCTTAGCTTAATCAGAGAGTTAATCACCATGTTCTAATAAAAGGAAGATTAATAAGTATAATTATAGAACATCAAGCTGCTTTTTCAGAGTAAACCATTCACATTTAGTCTCAGCTCCTGACTCAAACATCTCTTCCCACTTTATGTCTTACAGTGTTAATTGCCCACCCTTTTTATTTTTAGCCATTTATTATTTTCATCTATGTTTACATGGAAAATCTGAAGGTTTTGCATCTTGGATGATGGGTGAAAACCAAACACAATTTTCATCACGAGGCAGAATCCCACAACACCATAAATGGAAATCAAAATGGCTAAACATATCCATAAACATAACCAACAGCAATTCCCCCAGGTCTTAGTGTTGATTTAATTCTTGTGCCATCTGAAATTACTAGAGGACAATGACTTCCCCAAACTAAGCCCACAGGGAGCGCTTCTATTATAAAAGTTTACACTCAACGGTAACACAAAGGTGTCTGATCTTTCTGTGTCTATCCTGTGGCATTGACACATCATTTTCAGCTTGTTTACCTGTACTTTTACTCATTAAAGTTAAAGTTTTTAACAGCAACTGTATCTCCAAACCACAAAATGTATTTTCATTACATGGAACTCAGTGGCTGACACTTTTTTAGCCCTGTTACTGTTTTCTTAGGTATTTCAGAGAAACACAGAGTCTGTCCTAAGTGAAAAAAAACCCCACAAGTGTCAGCTTTTTTCAACAATACTGGCATCAACTGTACAATTATTAGGCCAGTTTTTCATAGGAATATCAGGTATCTCTTCACTGTCTGTCCCACAAACATACATAGCACATTTCTAACAAATACTGTGGTGCTTTACTACTTTACAAGAGGAATAAATCAATGACCAGTTCTACGTTGGATTGTATCACCACCAAGCACTTGGACTTTTAGAGCAACTATTTACATTAATAATCAGCCACAGTCTTAAAAAAAGGGTAACAATGCTGCAGGTGTCTCCCAGCGTGGTATGTGGCTCTGTAGCACTGGTCAGAAACAGCAATGACTCACTCTATGGATTCCTCCAGTCACAAGGGGGGTGAAAATTATGACCACATTCACTTAATTTAAAAGTATTCCCTCTCCGCAGTCTGATCTTTTGACAATCCTAAAAAACAATTGACTAGCCTAAACAAATGAAACTTGATAAGGAGCAGAACTGCCAGAAAGGGAAATTCCTGGAGCAATTAAAGCAGTATACTAACATTTAGTACTCATGGAAGTGGTACCTCTGCCTTGTCGGTTCTAAAGCAGAGGATGCCACAACCAGGACTTCTGTGTAACTGTTAATGAAGTGATAGCCAAGAAATTATAGTACTGGTCCAAACTAACAAACATTTCCAGCATGCTCTTCTTAAGGTTAATTCTCTTGGTCCATGCCTTACAAACTCTCCCGATTTGGGAACGTCACGTAAATTTTGTGCAAGGATTTTGAAATTTCATTGGGGGTGAAAACACTAATTAGGAATGGAAGATGAACATTTGCCAGGATGGTCAATTTGAGAGGCAAAAATCAAATCCAGAAACTGATACCCTGATTTATGCTGGCCATGCTGACAGTCTTGCAGTGAATCCAAGAAGGAATTTTAGACAGACCAGCACTTGTGGTTTGCTTTGGTCAGCACCAATACTTTTGGTTCCTTACCACCATGGTAGCACAGAGCCTACGTTTTGGTGCACACAAGATGACTCTACAGGAGTGTAAAACATATGAAAGAAAGTGACTCCACAGATTTTATGACAGCTGGAGTCTAGACTATGGTTTGCTTCAAAATTAGGGTTACATGACATGAAGCAAACCAAATGTTTAATTTAGTGGAATGCAGTAAACCCAAGGTGATTGCACCATTCCTTATTTATTAGCTCTCTCTAAACTAATAATATGCAATTAGTTAATTCTATAAGCAGTCACTACTTAAGACAGTAGTTCACGTAAAGACAGCATTCCTGTATCACTTAGGTATGATTAAACCATTAATGGAAATGGCAGCATTAGTATTATCCTCCAGCTGCTGGTGGATGTGCAAGAAAATGCCACATCAACAGAAACATGACTGAAGATTGGGAGCATTAGAACGTGTTTGCCTCAGAACAGGAAGAGGAGTGAAGCTTGAGAACTCATGACCGCCGGGTCAAAAGGCAGCTGTGTGCTTCAGGGTTGCTCAAGCAGCTGTGTATGAGCTTAAACATCATTTTCTAAGAAAGAAAAAACTTTGGCTACCAATCCAGAATCTCATTTTTATGCAACACCTTAACTACAATAGTAAATGCCTTTATTATTTATGTTATTGGCCATATTCCACAATCTTTTGGGGGTTCTTTTAAATCTGCTAATGAGCATTTCTGTAGCACTGCCAACAGAGTGGACTAGGATACTGTTATGCAATCCAGAACAAAATGATCAAGTATTAACAATGGATAAACTGAAGCCTAAACAGGATTCACAGAGTTTATACATGTATTTTTGGCAGTACTATTCATGTGATCACAGAATTCCATCAAGCATGGGTGTCGGGTCCTCACAGACACAAGAATTACGTTGCTATTTCAGAAACAAGTTGCCTACGTGGTTCTCATCTGAGATTAAAAATCTGGCATTAAATGTAACCATGAAATGCTAACACTTCTTAAACAAAGACTCCTTCTCAAGGCCTATTTATGTTTGTCACAGCAAAACTCATTCTCTGTTATCTGCCAGGCACAAAGAATACTTTCCCAATAAAAATGCCAAAGACAAAGGAAATCCTTCCTTCAATCAGATGTAAAGTACCACAGTATACCAGGGTGGAATCCTTACACCACAGAGGATTACACTTGAACAGTATGAGAAAGATTTCTGATGATGGAGTTCAGCACATTAAAAATTAAATGTAATCTATTATAAATCTTATTAAAAAATTTATCTCTGTTAAGTATTCCAGTGGCTTCCAAAGCAGTAGTGTTAACAGCTGTAACAAAATAAACAGAAAATTTCTTCCATTCTCTGTTTTTACTTTTAGTCAGGCCAGGAATTAAACAAAATCCAGTGTTTTCCAGAAACATCACATCATCTTATATTTATGTTTTCTTTAGGCCTCCTATATCCTTCTGTATTCTCTTTGTACAAAATATGCCAAACAGTGCATAATTACTTCTGTGTATATAATATTTCACCTTATATCTACCTCTGCCACCTTCTGCTTGCACAAAAACGTGATTCCAGTTCTTTACATTAGATTTATCTCAGAAGTGAGAACATGTATATTCTATGCTCTGATTAACTGTAGAAGAAAAATTTATATTGTATTTCCACAGGTAGCTCACATAAGTAATTTCAGGGAAATGTACACATAAGAGGGGCTCACATCACATCAGATGTTCATGCATGATAAATATCTGGTCCCGAATTCCTTATTATTCACATGCCAACATTCATGAATTCTGAATAAGATGCATTAATGCTGTTTATGCTCTTGCAGTGTGTGCCTAGAATGGAGCCATTGAAATTAACTTACAGTTTGTGATATTTTTTTTTTTAGGTTAAAATGATGCTGTGATGCCTTGAAATCGTTGTATTTTGTATTTTTAAGGTGTTGGCAGAATGTGGCACAAAGCTTGCATTGACTGTGATGGTAGATTGGCACCTGGCACCCACAGTGCTTGACTGCTTATTCTTTGGAGTTACTGAAAAGACTTTTTTCAAATGCAAGAGAATGCATCAGATCTTTATCAGGACATCTTCACCTCTCACTTCTGTGGGCTCAGCTCAAACGAATTTATTCAGGATAAACAGCACTTGACAGTGCGAAGAACCTCCCCAGAAAACATTTTTACCTGGTGATACTTCCCAAAAATTTAAGAAGAAGAAGAAGAAACAAAAGGTGACCACACCAATTGTTAGAATGGGAAAAAGAGTATTTGCACGTGGCTGGTGGCTTTTCTGGCAGTTTTGAAGGCCATCTTGTGGTCATGCCCCTTCATCATGGGGCTTCAAAAGTGCTTTGACAAAGGGACAAAATCTGATCCCTCAGCTCTGTCAGTCAACACTAAGACCATGGAAGACATCAGGTTAAAAAGAGGTAAGCAGTCAAATTTTATAAAGTATACCCCCATTCAAGCCAGACAGTCATCCTGCTTATATTAAAATTAAAACCAGGATTTGGTTTTTTTTTTTAATAGGGTTTGGAATATGTATAAGAAAAAGACTTCAAACCACAAGGCATTTCCATCAGTAACGAAATACTGGCTCCCTTGGCAGGTTGGGGTGACAATTCCAGCTATCAAAGCAGCCCAGCACTCCTGGTTAGTTGGGCATTGGGGTGTCTAATGAGGCAGTTTTCAGTAAATATAGTGAAATATCTGACGAAACAGTGTCATTTGAACACTCTTACTGCCTCCAGGAAGCACTTGAATGACTTCATTCAAACCCTCAGTGCATCTTTTCCTGTGTTTTGCATGCACAGTCCCACTGAAGTCACAAGGGATTTGGTAAGGAAGGGATGATGGGAGGGACAGGCACTAAAAACAAAGGAAGAGAAAAGGAAAAAACACTTAAAAAAAGTGGCATGGCAGCAAATGTGCACCAAAGCACTTCTAAGCCAATAATAGAAAATAGTCATTCTTGTATAGACTTCATGGCAAAGGATGCTAAAGGATTTTAGACATACATTAAGATGATGGCCCTTTTACAACTAAGTATCTAAGTACAATAATGTTTTTGACATACCATGACGGAGATATTTTTTCTTTTCAGATTCTTATTCATAATTTCTGTCAAAATATTTATGTAATCTGACTATTTAGACTATTTTAAACAATTTTTTAAGTTCTAAATGAAACAGTATGATGTGGAAGATCCATGTCAAATCACTTTATTGTCTCTCTCTTTTTTTTTTTTTTAATAAGAGCTGTTATTGACAAGAGAGAAACTTCAAATTATTCATTGTAGCTTATTTACATTTTGGAAACAACAGGTGCTGTAACTTCTTTCTGATTGTGAGCATCTCAGTCACAAATTATTTTTCCATTGACTAAAGAAACTTATGAGTCTTAGAAAACCTAAAAATTTTTAAAGGATGATTCAATATTATCCATGCTAATTCCTCAATCAGTCTTCATTGTTACAGAATCTAGTAATGCAGGACAGTGACTAAGGGCTCACTGATATTGCAATAGGACTAATATTGATACGCTATTAGCTGAGTTGTTCAAAGTCAATTTTAAAAGAAAAATAACTCTAAAACAAGAAAATTTTATCATTTTAGTAGTTCTAAGAGGGAAGTAATACATTTTCAGTCTTGGGACTGATGAAAACAGTACAATATTCATGTCAGTCTTGCTAAGAGCTTAATAAAGTGTGAGAGTGATATCTGAGAGTGATGCTTTGGAGTGACAACATGTGGACATTAAAGAGACACTTGCTACAAGCCCAAACATAAGTCACTGGAGAAGAACATCTCTTCTCCCAAGGCTGGATCTCGCAGAAACCTGGCAAATATTCCCTGTCTGTACCCTCTAGTGCCTCTCTCCTCTTGCCAGAAGACTTTGGCTGCTCACTACATCCGCACAGCAGCTCTGAGCCTGGCTTCTGCCACATCCTAAGAGATATTCTATTTGTGTCCCCAAAAATGAACCACAAACTTTGGGAAGTAGCAGTGTCTCCACAGTGGAACAAATGAGAGGCGCCTCTGACAAAAATCACATTGTGATACATTTATAAATTCACCGAGATTGATTGAAAATGGATGTTGGGTGGAAGAAACAAAAGGAAAAAAAGTCCATCATCACCTGGAAGTGATTTACAAGGCTGTGCTGCACTTGGTAACAAAAATCAAGATCTCCCAAACATGTAAACATTTCTCTGTGAGCTGCTGAAGTCATAGGTTCCATTTTTCCATTTTCTTTGGGCAGTCAGGAGAAAGAAAGCTGGTCATTGTTGTAATCACCAGAGAATAGAAAATACTGACCTGCTGGGCAGAGAACCTACACAGTGCTTTGAACAGGGACTGTCCAGCATGAACAAGTCTCCACCACACAGGTCATTTCCCATCATTCAAATTCCAGTGGTTTGCACAACAGGTTCCACACCCACACCAATCCCCCTCCCCTTATTAGGTACAGGTTTTAGCACCCCTGTATTTTACAGCAATAAGAAATGGCCAAGCAAGATGAAAGGCAAGAAGTTGCTTGATTATACCAATGAGAACTCTATCATAGCATCAGAAGTAAAGGGAGAAGCTGCATAATTATGAACTGTCAGCAATATTTCTAGCTTTTCATCAGACTAATTCATTCCATACGTTGGGCTGGGGTAATTTTATTGCAAATGCGCTGAGTAAAGAAATCACTTGCACAAATTTCAGCTGTTGTAATAGTGAAAGATATTTCAACAATTGGCTTCTAGCTGGTCCTTAATGTAGAGAATAGCCTTAAACAGAAAAGGGCAGATTTTTTTAGAAGCTGAAGGTGGTGTGATCATGACCACTGAAAGACTGGTGTCTCTGCGTCTCTCTAAATCCCAGTGTGAGAAACCATGCCTTTGCTATTTCCAATTTTGCTTCAATTTTTTTTTTCACTAGTTTTTTCTAATTTTCAGTTGTGAGGATGTAAGGAAGTATCTACACTCCAGTAAAACTGTTGAAACTCATGAAAAAAAGGTTATTAGTGTATGCAAGCGCCTTTGGAGAGCACCCATGCAGAAAGAGTTCTGCAATGTTTAATAAACAGAAGCTGGAATTGCAGTGGAAGTTTGAATGTTTCAGATTCTTCAAACCAGGATACAAATTTTGCAGCAATATAGACACAGTTCTGACAATCAAGAAGCAGCATTGTGTGAGATCATGAGACAATAGCCACTCTTCTTTCTCTAAAAGCAAGAATAAAAAGCCTACCCTGGCTACTCAGTTCTTCAGAAAGCATCCTTATTGAAGAACAGCTACAGATGCCTGGAGCCTCAAGTACCCAGGTTCACTTACCAAGAGTTAAACCTGAAATCCACCCCCAAGTTTACACCCAGCACAGATATTTTTCCTTTCTTGCTGTACTCAGTCTGGTTGGCGTGGAGTTAAAATTTTTTCATGACCATCTGGAGGGTGCTGTGTTTTACTTTTGTGACAAAACCTGTGTCAACAGCACACCAGTGTTTTAGTTATTGCTGAACAGTTCTTGCACAGCACCAAGACTGTCTCTGTTTCTCACTCTGCTGCACCAGTGAGTAGGCTGAGAGTGAGCAAGAGGCTGGGAGGGGATGCAGCTGGGACAGCTCACCCCGAATGACCAAAGAGATATTCCATACCATGTAACATCATGCTCAGCAATAACACCTCGGGGGGAGAGGGAGAAGAGCCTTTCCAAAGTAACTGTTGCTGTCAGTGGGTTTTGCTTGTGTGATTCTGTGACAAATCCTTTGGACTCCAAAGGGCACTGTGCTCAGTGTCCTGTTCCACTACTTAGTCCCTTTTAAGACTTCAAGTGCATCACACAAGCAAAGTTTTATTCATTTAAATGCATCAGGGACGTGGAAAAGAAAAAACCCAAACCTATAATTAATGTAGCTAGACTGGCAAGGCACTTGAGCATGCAGTAATTTCCATTTTCATATAAGTACTTTTCATGGGGGGAAACCCAAAGGAAATCTTCTGTCATCATAAACAAAACACTTTTTCAATGTTGATGGTGCCTTACTTTTCCTGGCTAATTATATGCTGTCCTGCTATGATTACTCAACCAACACCCACATGGAAGGTATCCTAACAGCCTTCAAAGCATCCCTTTTTTTTTCCCCCAGGGGCAATTAGGTGTATTCTGTTTATCCCATCCATCCTTACAGCATCCCCAGAAGTCCTTACAGAACTCACGCTTTCATGAAGTACATTGTCTCCCCTGAGACTGGTTTTGCAAAAAAGGGTAGAGGGGGGAAGAAGAAAGAGCTGCAGTGTAAATCTGTGAGCTGACAGCATGACACCCACGTCCACCTCTGCACCTGACAGGGCACAAGAACCAGAAGCCACAACTCAAACTGACTCCTCACCGGCAGCAAATGCCTCGGAAAGAGAGGTTCCACCTCATGGCTTACACTCCTTAGTTAGCAGACAGGCTGATAATATTTTCCTTGGAAAGGCTTTGGCTAAGGGCACTAATGTGAGCCTGGTTTGATAATGTTTTTACAGGCGCTTTCCCAGACCAATTAAACAGCTGAGAAAATCCCAATCGGTTTCACACAAACACTGAACTCGAGCAGAAGAGCACATGGTTTCCTTAGCTATTCCAAATCACTTCCTAAATCAAGATTAAGGGCTAAGGGACTATGACAACAGAGGATAAACTACCCTCAAAGAAAAATTCCCAAGAAAAAGGAAGTCCATTCAAGCCTCCCATTAGGGCCTGATCTTAAGGTAGGCTTTTTAGATAAGCTGATTTTGGAAAAGGTCCTGCAGAGGTTTAGAATAGCCTGTTATTAAATGTGTGTCTGTTCTGAAAACTACAGATGATCCCTTCACTATGTAATTTGAGCTAAAATAATCTGAGTCAGAGGAGATACATCCCCAGGCTCTTTTCAACCTCAGATTCACTTTGTGTTCTAGCCGTGCTTCTCCTTAAAAACTTTGTACCAAACCCACTGGTAATAAAAAAGGAACAAAAAGTGATAAAGAGCCATTCTGCCTTGACTATGATTACAATTTTGTATAGGAAAACAAATTGCTATTCACTGCATTCCAGAACTGACTTTGCCCTACGCTTTCATCTTATAACTTAAAGAAAAAAACCTAAAAACCAAAGATGTAGTCCACCAAATCACACGAAAAATATTTTCAATTCATACCTGAAATCTTGTCACTGAAATCAATAGATCTACTTATACCATGTGCTAAACACAGAGCGCCTGGACAGGGACCACATCCAGTCCTTAATGGATGACATATTTCCTGCCTATTGTCCAGTATCTGTCCTCTTAACACAGAGCAACTCTAAAAAGAAATCAGTGAGTACATACATGTAGTAAACATGACAGGGGGAAAAAAGAAGACACAAACAGGGTGTAGTTCTCTCCAGGAATGTCTTGAATGACTCTGTTACCAGAGCATTTGGTGTCCTAGAAAGCAAGGAATAGGAAGTGGGAGGTAATCCCTAGGAAGCTGAATCTGTTTCCTCCCTGCTGTTTCTTGGAGTTTCTCGGCACTAAAAATATTCATCTTGTTGAGCTCAACTACTTTTACTCAAGGTGCTAAATTTCACAGCCTGAAGTAGAAGCTTCTGTGTGCACTGTGAGTTTTTCAGTTACTTTAGCATTGCAAGCTATATTTTTATGTCTTTGAGAGAAAGAATTAAGTCAGGATAGCAGGGAACTTGTATAAACCTATATATTTTGTCCTCTGTAATGATTTCCACAGGTATTTTATCTACTTTTTCGTTCCATTTATACAAGTACTCATGTGACATTTATTAGAACGTGCATGGAAACTTTTGGAATTTTTTCCTTGCTTTTTAAATTAAAACTGGACACTATATAAAAATTCAATTGCAAAGAACTTTATGAAGGACACTCACAAGTCAAGGAATATTCATTGTTGGATATGGAAAACTCCTAATCTAGAACTCAAAACCACAGGCCTTGGTACAACAAATTTTGAATCAGGTACAACACTAAAAATTGGAACTAAACTGAGGGAGCTGTAGGGAGGGCCCACAACAGACACACAAGTCCAGGTGAATCAAACACTTCTTTTTGCCATGTAAATGTTTTCACCATGGACGATGAGTTAATAAAACATTTCCCTCCAGCATAGCTGAATGTTTGCATTCTCACAAAATATTGGTCATTTTTCTGGACAGTTCTGAGACCCACATGAATACACAGAAAGAAAGCCAAGAATATCACAGGAAAGACACAAACATGGAAGTAAAGAACATTGTTAGTCAGCTTTATATCACAAGAAAATGGATATGATGTACCAAGAGAACCACTTAAGTGTTTGTAAGATGAAGCAATTCTTCACAAGATTTCTGAATGAGCAAGGGAACTGAAAACTGAGGGTTGATTGAAAATTCCTGGGAGAACTTAGCACTAATTTTATCCTGAAATTGAACACCATGGTCCATTCTGAAAACTTGAGCACATGGCACTTGGCTTTTACCTTGTTGCTGTTGATCAGTTAAAGCTGAACTGCTCTGTCCTCAGAGAATTCCCTTTCAGGACATGGGATAAGGGGATAATGGTAAATGCCAGGCAGTAACATGGAAAGCCCTTGGTGAGAACTTCAGCTGCTTGGTTGAGTGTTCATCACAGAGCACATGGATATCCTACAGTGATCTGGAAAGTCTCTTTAGAAGCATAAAATTTAGTGGGTTTTTATTTTACTTCTGGCAAAAGTTGCAGAAGTTCCCCTTTGAATTCAGCATACTGCATTATTTACTGTCAGAGGTGAGTAGTAGAGTTCATTCACTTCTTGCGCTTATTGTTCATTAACCTACAGTTTTTTGGAAGGATCTATGGCTCTAATTTATCTAAAAATAATTAGCTTTTTAAGGGAGAGTTTAGCTGGATATTCATCCACTCTACTGGGTTGCTTGTCTGGTAAGAAAGACTTTTTTCTGCATTGTTGGGATTGATTATTAATTTCCACATTTAAAGTGTGTCATTTGAAGGTCAGCAAACCTTCAAACTTGTTGCAGAAAAACAGTTATTTCTCTGATGGTCTTTATTTCCAGATCTTTTAGAATGTACTGGCATGTGTTATTTGGCAGCAAAATCAGGGGACACAGGACAGAAGGGGGAAAACAATTCATTTTTAGTAAAACTGCTGATTTTGACAGATTTTAATTTCTCCTTTTTGGGCAGAAAATATTTGATGAAAGCAAGACAAATATGACTGAGGCATTTGCTATCTAAATATTTTTTTCCTTATTCTATCATCTTTATTTACTTTGGATTGTTTTTTTTCTTACTGATTGAATTCTGTAAACAAGAGAATTCCATAAGCAAGAGATGAAAGAATAACACAACTCCTTCCCTCTGAAATCTTAATTTTCCTAACTTGTTCTCTTTCACATCTACTTTGTTATCATGGAAAACTTTTTTAGGGGGGAAGGGGGTCTGGGAGGATGGGGGAAAAAAAAAAAAAATCAGCATTCTTTGGGTTGATTACACAGCTTTTCAGACCTGAAACATTCTGTGTTGTCATAAGGACAAGGAAGGGACCATCCAGATGTTGCAGAATTGAAGGAAATGTAGTTTCAAATTGTGTGGGATGATCAAAGATATTAAAACCCCCAAAACCATGGGGCAAAGAATCCAAAGAATCCTCTTAACCAAAGCATACCAAAGTGTAAAAACTACACTTTTTTCCATACCTAAGCATACTTGGAAATTTTTCTTGATGTGAAGTAGCATCAGAAGAGCAATACAAAATTTCCTATCCTACAAATATTCAATATTAGTGAGGCTATGAAATGGATTTCTGTATTCACATATGAGGGAGTATAACTGTGGAATATACTGCAGCATCAGTCAGAGAAAAGATTTCTGTCTTCAGGGCATAATAAATCCACTGAAGTAGTGAAATAATCAGGTTCTGTGGCCCTCTCATTAATGTGAAATTAATGCACATAGACACCCTGTCCCCACCACTGCCTTTGGTGACAACCTGACAGAGTGTGGCTGAAATACATATAAAATTAACTGCTGGTGGTGCAATGGAGCACATCCATGCCATAACTCCACTTACCCTAAAAAACAAATGTGCTGAACAATATTTGTTAGCAAGCCAGATAAAAACACATTTCTCCCAGGTTGTTAAGAGTATAACTATTTCAAGTTTCTCCTACTATATTCCTTCTCTATACACTGTAGAGAGCACTCACACCACTTCCTTAAGGTGTTGTAATGTTACATGTTCAGTATATTTTTACTGTGGTGAGTCTGGGCTCAACACTGCATTTTGGTCAGAACAGACACATGGCAACACCATTATTTTGACCATCCCAGGTATTTGTTCAGACATGGTCAAAGTTTTGCCAGGGCAAGAATTTGATCTTCAGAAAAAGTTCAGTACTAATTCTTCAGATGGTAAAAAGAAATAAAACTTAAAAAAAAAAAAAAAAATGGCTCCAGAAAGATGTCCTAAGTTTCCTGAGCTGCTGATTCATCTTGGTGGAGCTCCACGCATGTGTTTTGAGTTCCAAAAACATCTTCCTTGTATACAAGCCCCGGCCAAAGGCATTACAGAATCCAAATTTCAGCTGACAGCATCCAGAAGTGTTTTGCAAGCCTGAAAGGCTGCGCCGTAGAAACAGCACTGCAGCCTCGACAGAGGAGGTGCCGTGTCTGCCACGCAAAGAGCAGCCTGTGCTTGGAAAATGGAAGAGAGACTTCCTCTCCCCCAGTTTTTGTGCCACTTTGGGGCATCAAGACCATCTTCTCTAATAAGGTTTTCTGCAAGCTGCCTCCAGAAAAGTCTTACAACATGCCAGTGCCAAGCCCTGGGCAGAGGAAGGTTTCGTGTAGCGCTTGCAGGCTGCCTGAAACTACGAGCTGGTTTAGGGGGATTGTTCCCTGCTAAATGTGCTAGAGCCGACCCAAAGGTGCATTAATATATGTGAAAGCAAAAGCAGAGCTCAGCTAGGCCCAGCTCTAGGAACTGGCAGTGACTCCTCAAAGTTTCCTCTCCAACTTTCTCTGAAATAACCAAGTATTCGCTGCTGCCAAGATCCCAGCCCAGGTACCTGTTTGTCAACTGCTTTTTCAGTTCAACAGACTGAGGAGCAACCTCACTTGAATAAATAACTGAATCAATTTTGGAGCACAGCAAACGTAAGAAATCCTTCAACACTGACAATAGAGAGCACTTATAAAGGAAAAAAATGGCACACTAGAACTGTTCCCTTAAGGACCTTGCACAACTTCACGTTACACCGCTTAATGCTACAGTAAGAAAAAAAAATTATGTTTGCAGAACCTAGTTTCCATTGGTGATGGAAAGATCAGCTTTAAAAATGTCATGTATAGGAAACTACCCACATCACACCCAGTTAGGAATTTGAGAGACAGGTTAAGTCAGTGCAGTAATTAATGCTGTAAAAATCTGAAATTAAACCCACATTTTAACGGCAGATGCAACATGTCTACAGTAAAAATAGTTAAGCTGTGATTAAAATGAACACTTTCAAATGAGCTCTTAAATAGTGTAGACTGTTATCTATAGGCCTTTTATAGAATGCCACCCAGTTTTCAGTGACTTTTTACTTAGTCAATAGATCTTTTGACTGTATGAAGGTTTGCAACTGGAAAATAAGTTTGCCTCATTCTTAGAAGCAAAAAAATCACTTATTCCATTATCTAGTCTACACACTCAGGCCAGCCCAGAAGATGTTTGCATTTGAATGACTGTCCACATAAAAAGAGAGTTCCCAGTGAGTCTGTCTGCCCAGTTCTGTTCCATAGCTAAGTCATTCACTGAGAACAGAGTTAAATAAGGGAAAACCAGGGACCAGTGTTAGAAACCAACACAGCAAAAGAATGAAGTAAGGAGCTTTTATACCATTGCTTCCTTAAGCATCCTAGCACCAAGCACTGGATTTGGGAAGGGGGGCAGGGAAGGTTGGCTTTAAGAAAATATTCTTAATAATCAAAGGGGATCAAGAGATACTACTAAATATTTATATTTGCATCGGATTCACTTTGTATTTTATCATTTAATTATTGGATTAATTTTTAAAATGGTCAGTCTCTTCACATTCTGCCTTCTTATCTGTCAACTGTAATTTTATTCTTCAGAATGGTTCAGTCAAATTGCACCCTCTTTCCCAGAGGTTAAACCACATTCACTTGAAATAAAAAACATTTTTTGTCTTAAAATCTAAATGCCATAGGCTGCCAGTCTGTCAGTTAAACTTAGAGCAGAGGAAATTATTTTGGGATAATTGCACTGCAGTGCAGATATGCTCTACCTCTCCTCATTTAAAAAGCAACATTCTAAACAAAAAACCAACCAAACAAAAACAACCCACAAACAATCAAACAAGTGATGTATAATACTACGAGATTGTATTTTGCCCCAGCTCTTATATTTTACAAAAAAACCCCAAAGTAGTGAAAACCATACTCCACACAAATGGCACATTCTGGTGATTTATTGTTAAGAGTTCAGTCATCTCTCCCTTGTTTTCCTTCAATCTTTTATCAGTCTCTTCCTGAGATGTCATATAGGATACCCAGATTATTTTCTTTGTAGTCTGATGACCTGATGTTTCAGGAGTAGGTCAGCACTACAGCACCTTCTTTATACTATAGTACAATACTGACTACTGTTTGGATATAATCTGACTTTTTCTGAGGTATTCCATAACTTCCTGGCATTCTGTCCTACTTATTAAGATTATGCTCTATCAATGTTTATTGTTATCATGTATGAATGGGTCTAAACCAACCATTTCATTTCTCAATCTAAAACATCACAGAAACTCAGAGCATATAAAGCAAAAAAACATTCATGATTTTAGTTTGGATTCAGATTTTGTCAGCAAGCAAAAGTATGACCCATCTACTCTAAATGCCACCCTTCTAACAAGTGAACTGAAAGTGGATTAAGTAATTTTTGAATCTTACCTTTCAAAGATATGAAAACTGCACACCACAAGTTTTCCACGGATTAAGTTTACAGCAATACTGCTTTAGGTTTATTAAAACAAAATTGGCGGGTTTTTCCTCTAGTTTTTCCAAGAGATATATGCAAGCTATGAATTAATTTTGTCATTCTCTTTCCCTTGAAGCTAACTCAGCCAAAATGTTACGTGAACATAGTATTTTCACTTTAATTTCTCTCAGCTAAAGAAACTATGTAATTTTGTGAAAACTTTTTTTTTTTTTCTTGGCTGCATTATTCACCCTATACCTAAGAATACTTCATTACTTGGATTGCCTACATATAACCTTCTGTCCCTTGGCTATTTTCCTTGCTTGGAAATACCTTGCTAAGACATCTGGGCTCATGGCAGTTGCTTTAGCCATATGATCCATAAGGGTAAATTCACATTTTGCAACTTCTTAACAGCTGACGGAAACAGCCTTATCTTTCTTTTTTTTTCTTTCTTTATTGCAGCCGACAAAGTTATTATTCTTTTAGAGTTGCAACAAGGAGATAGGAAAAAAAAAACACAGCTCCTAAAAATGTGAATTTAGAGTTGGTTTAAATGGAAAATAAGTCAATTTTTCATCTCCTGGCATTTTCCGTTGCTGTATTTCTGCAGTGTGGAGACTGGAAATCTTTCTTTGTGAAGCAGAACAGAGTAACACTCATACAATTTACTATGCCAGCAAGACAGTTGTCAGTGTGATGTTTAACTGCTGACTGAACACCAAAAGTCAAAACCAGTTTTTGCAACAGAGTTTGCCATGAGCTGGATGTAACCTATGCCTTAAAGTGAGTTTTTCCCCTGCTGAAAAACAGAGACAGGCATTATACAGAAGGAAAAACTGCAGTGTACTTATAGATCATCACTTATTGCACATCACAAAGACAAGGGAGATTTTATTTAAAAATAGAGATCATACTAGTGGTGTCAAATGTAAATAGTTCACAGAAAATGGAAGCCTTATTGCTTTGGTACTCTACTAAAAGAATATTGCAGAAAATTAGTTTACTGTCATCTACTGATATCAGATGACCCAAATTCCTAGAGTATTTAATGGAAGGAAAAATAATTCATGCATCTGGACGAATTCATATACTAATCTAATCTCATCTGGCCCAGAAATTGAGTTACTTCACTGCTTGGAGATCCACAGCATACTTGAGGTCAAGCTGACGGAAACAGCCTTATCTTTCCTTGTTGCAAAGTTGCGTAAAAGACTGAATTTAGGTTTAGACTCAGTAGAAAAAATGAATTTAGGCAGAAAGCCTTTGGTGTAAGAAGAAACCCTAAAACACAGAACTTCCTATAGTTCCTATAGTGAGCTTTAGGCACTGAAGAGGATCACCTGAACACTGCCCTAAGGTTAAATTAAAATTCTCACTTCAAAGAATTGTTGTTGCTTAAAATGGACATTAATTTTATTTAACGTAGTCCAACAGACAAAACCCACCGGGTGCTGTCTGTTAGAGACAAAACCTCATCTTTTGTTTTACAACTGTGCTGGAAAACAAATACAAGACACCCAAACTGACCAATACAGCAGTGCCACTGCCACCCTGGGTTAAACAACGCCTTGAGATACAGGTAAAACTGACCATTGTTCCCACAGCTTTATGTCACTGTTAGTGAAGGATGCAGTGAGAGAAGGGGAATTTCCTAGAAGGAATTACCAGATCTTCCAATCTGCAATAGGAATGGGTAACTTGACTGACTTCCAGAAAATTAGCCATAGAATTCTCAAACCAGAAGATTTTGCTATAAAACTCGCTAAGAAATTTGTCTTTTGAACTTCACCTACAATCCCATAAAAGCATCTTTGAAATGCTTCTTTCATGGACTTCTCTTTTTCAGATTAGATTGTCTTTCTGTGATCCTTGTTATATCTAAAAACCAAACAAACTTCTGCTGTGTGTTTGGGAGGGAGCTGCTGCAGCAGAGTGGTTTGTATCTAAGAGAGCAATAAATCCCACTGTGTGACCAAACAGTGCTGTAATGAGGACACAAACAAAACCCCTGGATTCAGAGGCTTCCATAAGTGCATGCAGTTTGCAGTGTGTCCAGAGTGTTAGCAGGTCAGTGCTACAGCAGATCTGAGTGGGAAGCACATTCCTCTGTCAAGGACCCTTGGTGGAGGCCTGTCTCCTTTTGAATTGGAGAGCAGAGAGTCCTGTGCAAAGAGCAAACTGTGCAACAAAGAGAAGTAGTGGTTCAGATATGGCAGAACCAAATCATTTATGGTTGAAGGATGACAAATAAATCGAATTCCTCTTTGCAAATACAGCATAATCTCTGCACAGTGCAAAGGCACTCTATTCTCCCAAAGAACATATGCACAAATGACTTCTGAAAGTCTCAGTGTAGATGCAAATGGGATTATTTCTAACATACCACACGAGCCCAATGGCTGACGTGAGGAAAGAAACCCTCTGAATAGAAGTTTCCAGGAACATCCCGTCTGTGTCTTCTCTGATTTACAGGATAATACTTCCCCAACCCTCAGCTATGCCAGTTTATTTTCTCAAAGGGTTTCCAAAGTAAATAACACAATCTGTACTTCAAAGCATATGGATCTGCTGCCTTAATTTTTAAGTCGGCATGAACAGAGCAGAAGTACCGGTGAAATATAGAAAAGTTTGAAGAAATATTTGCCAAGTCTTAAGGCATAAATGCTAACATGAATATAGATTACATACACAGTATTCCCCTGAAAACACAGTTCAAGTGAGGCTCTTCCAGTTTGGGCTCACAGATGAAAAGGAGGGCGTGAACCACTTCGTGTTCCTGGACTTCCAAACTCCTTTCCTCCCCTCCCCTCCCCACAAAAGCCTTCCAAATTTGTCTGGAAAGCAGATAGTTTTTCAACAGTTAGTGTTGCATGAAAAAAAGGAATCTTGAGGCTGGAGTAAATACATATACTGTAAAGAGATTTTGGCAATCCTTCTACTGTCTGGGTCTTGTTAAACTCCTACTGACAGGCTTGCATTGTACAAAGGAACAGAAAAGGTCAGGTGCATTCTTAAACAAAAGCAACGCCAAAGTTTCTTTTAGATAAATTTATGTTCAACAGTTTATGCATATAATTAATTTGTCGAGCTTTTTCTCAGAATTGTTGGAATTGAATGTCAGTTATATAAATTACGCAAAAAAATTTGTTTGTGTGCGCGCAGCAGAGGATTCAGACAAATAGCTCAGTGCTACAGAGGCATTCCTCAGGCTCAGTACTCTTAAGATTTTGAAGGACAAGATCGTCTTTGTTCTCAGGTCTGGTTTTTTGATGGTAGGCATCTATAAACTCCAGTTATTTTTTTTGGTGTAATATTTACCAGGTTTTATGCTCAGAACTTTAGTATTCTTATTAGAAGGCTACTCCAGAGAGGTTTTAAAGCTTACTTCCACTCTCCAGATTAAAACAACTTTGATCATTTGGGTTGGAAAAGACCTTCAAGATCATTGATCCCAACTATTAATCCAGTACTAACAACCCCACTGTCAAAACATGTCCTTTAGTGCCACATCTACACATCTTTTAAATGCCTCCAGGGATGGTGACTCCACCACTTCCATGGGCAGCCTGTTCCTGTGCTTGACAAACCTTTGGGTGAAGGAATCTTTCCTAACATTCAACCTAAACCCACTCTGGAAAAGCGTGAGGCCATTTCCTCTGGTCCTGTCCTTTGTTGCATGGGAGAAGAGATTGACCCCCACCTTCCCACAGCCTCCTTTCCAGTTTATACATGTCTGTTCTGGTGCCATCCCTCACCAAGGGAAAAATGTCCTCTAACAAATAGTTGGCAACAGGTGCAGACACTTTCTCATAAAATCATAATATGCTTTGGGTTGGAAGTGACCTTCAAGACCATCTAGTTCCAACCTCTCTACCACATGAAATTTAACAAGAGCAAATGCCAGATTTTCCATCTGGGACAGGATAATCCTCATTGAGCATTGGGAGACAAGACATTGGAGAGCAGACTTGAAGAAAAATCTGTAAGTTTGGGTTTTACAGGAAGGTGAATATTTGTCAGCAGAGTGCCCTGGCAGCCAGGAGGGCCAGCTGTGTCCTGAGGGGCACCAAGCACAACATCTCCAGCTAGTCAAGGGATTGTCCTGCTCTGCTCTGGTGCAGCCTCACCTTGAATATTGTGTGCAGTTTTGGGCACCTCAGTAGAAGAAGGACAAACTGTTAGAGTGTGTCCAGAGAAGAGTGACCAATTTGGTGAATGGCCCTGAGGGCAAAACAGTAGGAGGAGAAAGTTGGATTTAGATCCTTATGGATCCTTCCAACTTGAGATACCCTATGATTCTGTGAATGACAGTCTCTGAGGCTGCAGTTAAAACCTGTCCTGTAAAGGGAACTTGGCACAGCCAAGACCTGACACAAGAGGTCAGGGGGGCCCACAGGGCACTCTGAACACCACGATGACAGCACCATATCACAGGAACAGCATTTCATCAGGGGATAACACCTGTAACCTTTACTGAGCAGATTTCTGCGTCAGCAGATTACAGATATTATGGGAATAATTAATAAACCCAGTCCTTCTGAACTACTGTTTCAGCAGGGATTGCTTGTACTGGTTCCCAAATCCATGGTGGTGTGGTTTATGCTTTTATATATCTGTTTCTATTAACACTGATCTCAAAGATCATCCACTTCATGTCTTAATAGCACACTCTTTTTCACTCCCAAAACCTTTTCTCACTTGCCTGGGGTACCAAATTCTATTTTCTTAATATGGTCTTACTTTGGAGCAGTAATTATACAGCATGACATGCACATGCCCTGATGCTTGCCATAAGCCTCCCACAGTTGTAAGCCACAAAATCCTTAAAAATCTTTCAGAGGGGCAAGGTAAATACAATTATTTTACATGAAAAAACTCCGTCAGGTAGAAATAGCTGATAAGATTTGCTTAATGCTTTTAGCAAGGCAGTAGGGATTTCACACACAATAGCTTCTGCATGTCCTGAGGAATTAAATGTATCTTTGGTTTCTTGTTATTGTGTGAATCTAGAGATACTTTAACACATCAGACCTAATAAAACTTCACCACTATGATTATTCCTTTGTAGCAGCACATAAAGTGTTTTTACTAAGAGTTACAAACACTAACAGGGTGCACAGGGTTTTGAGGTTCTTTTTACTGACACATCCCCTATACTGAAGATAAATATAGAATATAAAAGAAAAATAAAAAGAAAAAAAAACACCAACCAACTAAGCAAGCAAACAAACAAACAAAAAAACCAAAAAAAAATATCCTAGGTACACTAGTTGATGTTCTTCAAAAGAAAGACAAATGTGGCAGTCCTAAAAGAGTATATGTACCTTTTTTAAACATGAAGGGGGTGGGGTATTTTGTTTTGTTTTGAAGAAAACACTAGGTTAAGCATTCCTGTTACATCTTCTTAATCTTGCATTACAGCTCGGGAAGAACTATACTATATATTCAGATACTTTCTGCCCTCCAAGCAAATGCCACTTATGCTACTAATTCCCCTTACTGTGTATTCCAGAAAAAAGGGTATTAGCATCATAGGTGATAAATGAAAGCAGTTGTTCCTTAAAGCCACGTTGGTATGGCAACAACTGAGCTCTGAATCATGGCCCTTGAAGTCTGTACATCTTCTCACAGCAGTTTATGAAAAGGATAAACTAAATCTCTAAAGGAGCAACAAAGTATATGTGTGAAGCCTTATTTTCATTGCAGTGTAGGTGAGATTTTGTTGCTGACTTCCATAAACCCGGAGACTGCATCTTTAAGCAAAGCACGTGCTTCATCCAGAACTCTGCATGGAATCACATCCCTCCATTTGAAATGGTGGACACTCCCCAGCACAAACACAGCAGAATATGGGTACTTCCAAAGCACCAGTGCCTTGTTAGTCAGGCCTTGCCTAAACAGGAGCACTTGCAAACTGCAGGTGAACTGATAAGTGGTCAAAGATAAAACAAGTGTGGCTTAAACCTGTTCAACTCCTCTGTGGACACAGTTCTGAAGTTATGCAGCCTCTGGTCTCTGTTAGCTGAAGGGTGATGAGTTATAGCAAGTTAAAGTCAGCATGTATTTTTGGTCATGGCCCCATGTGTTTTGAAGCAATGAAAGGCAAAAGAAAATAAAAAAATCCATCTATTGGGATATCTGCTTCGCCTTAATTCAGAACAGACTCTTGATTCAACAGATTACCCTGAACAACCTAGCAAGATATTTGTTTCTCAAAAATAAAAGTATGTCAAATCTGTTTGTGGAAAGAAAAAACATTTGGCCTTTTTTTTTTTTTTTTCATTCCAGAACAGAGATGGTTTGAATCAACTGCCTTTCAGAACTGATATATCAGCAGAAAAAAAAAGGGGTTCTAAAGGATCTGATAGCTCTCCTTTTGCTATAACTAAAGCCACAATGAAATACTGACTGGAAAAGACACCTAAAATTTGCAATTAATCATTTCGGTGAGGCATTTCTTAAGTTTTATACCAGTTTTATCTAGAATGGTTATAAAGAAGAACTCCTCTTCTGTGGTTAAGGTTTTTCTGCGTTTAGAAGGATCAGAAAAGCAGAAACCCGTTAAACAGGAAGAAGGGCCATGGACATCATCTAGGAAGTCACTCTTGCTCCAGACAGTCACACGTGAGCTCTGTCCTCTGAAGAAGGGATGTATGGGTGTTACTTTGCATTATAAAAAGAATATGACTCACTGTTGTCACACTGCTAGGAAGAGACAAGTGTTATAGTTGCAGAGAAACAAAAGGCTGGATTATAAAACATATTGGAAGAATTATTGCACTTCAATCTGAGAGTATTATTTGAATTCTTGGAACTGTAGTTCAAGAAATTTGTAGATTGATTGAAGAAAAGTTTAAAAGGAACCAGCAGAAATGATTCAGGATTAAATACAAATACAGTTGTAATTAATGACTTCAGAGAACAGGACAGGAACTTTACTTCACACTGTACTCCATAAATTAGAAAATTAAACTGAAAGAAATTGAGATATTTAAAGAAAAGATGTATTTAAGGGGAAAAACATATATAAATGTCCAAATATATGAAGATTAAGTAGGATATATATTCTTAATTCTCCATGAATTAAGCAAGAAATGGCAAGCTTGAAGTAGAAAAAGGGCGGGGAAATGTGGACTAGAAAATATTTCCTAAAACTAAAGATAACAAAGCCATGGAACAAATGGCTTCAAAGGATGGTCCAGTGTTCAATAGCAGAAGTCTTAACAAAGAGGCTAAGAAAAACAAAAGCAAGCCCAATTCTGTCCAGAATTACATAGATATGCTTTGGCTTGGGAAACTTAGGGTCCTTCCCTTTCTTTTCCTGCAACTCTGAGCTTGTTCTGATAGAGATTATGCAATTAAATTTATAAAGTTAATTCAGGTGGATGAGAACAAAAAACTGTAATTAAAGAAAAAATACTTAAGAATAAAAAGTAATTTCCCTGTTGGATTTATTTAGCTACTAAGACAGAGCAACCAAAACACCATGACAATGACCAAACTTCAGTATATTTAGAGCACATACATGCCAACAAAGCTGCAAGAGTTTTGTTTTTCCCCTCTAAGTGTCTTGAAAAATATGTCAAATGCTAGCAAACCATATGCAGTTTCTAAAATCACAGGAGTAAATAATGTACAATAAATCATTTTTGTTCAACATACAGATAGATTTCTACCCTAGTTCCTTAGAGCTAGAGTCTTCCAACCATAAATGGATCAGTCCTGCAGGGAATCAAGAGCTAAATATTTCCTGTAGTCTCCTCAAAACTGTTTGGAACTAGCCCTGTTTTGGAGAAAGACACTGGAAAAAAACCTGGTTTAGTGAGAACCAGGGAACCTCCTTCCTACTCTGGGACACTTCTAGCCAGTTTTCCTAAATTGTGCTGAAAGCTAAAAATAACACACTGACAACATTGAATGTCAGAGTGAAATTAGGTGGTGAGATTTGGCTGCACTGAGAAAGAGAATTACCTATCAGCAAAGGAGTTTAAGGGGATTGTGGAAGAGCAGGGAAGCCTCAAAGTGCTCCTGCAAAACAGGCACTGTTTTAAAAGTGTTGTGCAACAAAAATACTGCTTCAGGATGAACAGAGATTACAAGTCATTCCATGCCTTTGTAAGAAAGAATTCTAAAAGAAAAATCATGCAGCCCTTTAAGTTTTAAAGTCATTAGGCCTTTTGAAAATCCTTAAATTGTGGTTGCTAAACACGCTATGGAGGCTACTTAGAAATGGCCATTTTCTTTGCTATCAGATGAGGATACGTCAAGATATAATTTTACCGTAAAATGTTTGTGACAAGGACATAGGATTGTGAAAAATCTGTGTCCAATAAACAGCAGGACTGATATCAATTTGGAGATACACATTATACCATCATAGCATTGTAAAGGTTGGAAAGGACCTCTAAGATCATCAAATGCAAGTGTTAACACTGCCATGGTCAGTGCTAAACCATGTCCCTAGGGGCCATATCTACACATTTTTTTGAACACTTCCAGGCATGGTGATTCCACCAGTTCTCTGGGCAGCCTCTTCATTGCTTGACCATCCTTTCAGTGATTAATTTCTTCCTAATATCCAATCTAAACCTCCCCTGGTGCAAGCTGAGGCCATTTCCTCTTGTCCTGTTGCTTGCTACCTGGGAGAAGAGACCAACTCTAATCTCACTACAACTTCAAATAACATCATATCAGTATCAGAGACATGGACATTAAGCTTCTGGGTTTTTTCTTGAGCAGAGATGCTCTTTGCCCTCCAAACCCCAAAAGAAGGTAGCATAAAATTCACCCCACACACCACTGGAAAAATGTAAAATATTTTGACCTCAACATTTTTTAATGTAAACAGTGCACAGTGTGTGGAAATATTTATTGCAAACCCATGTCTGACAAAACTAATTATCTGTATTTCCCCTGTTTCTATTACAGTCTATCCATCATTTTTACCCTGATGACAGCGTTGAGAAAGAACCAGTAGATTTTGCAACAGAAGTTACACAAGCAGCCCAATGCAGGTGCAATCTTATGGGAGAGAAGTAAGAAAAGTCAATACCTCAAGACTGCAACTAATTTAAACTTCTGATGACTCAAATACCATTCTGGTATTTTATCTCCTTGCAGCAGAAAGTACTTAAGCTTGTAACATTAACCTCCCAGTGTTGCAACTGGTCCAAGTTAATTGGACAATCAAATACTTAATCTGACATCATAGAAACCCCCCCAAAATCTCAGGTTATTTCAATGTCAGCGTTATGCAATGCTATTCTTTCCTTATCTTGGAAGAGCAAAATCGTTGATTTTGTGTCCATTTCCAAATTTACTATGTGTGCTTTGGCTGCACTAATAAAACATACTAAGCATTCAACTAGAATCATCCAATTTTTTGTTGTTTTGAAAAATTTCAGAACAAATAATTCCTCTTTCTAGCAGCAGACCCCCACATCACAACAGTGAGAGAGAAAGAAAATCCTGCATTACTATTGCAGTTGACATACAGTACCACAGATGAAACTCCTTTTTTTCCCCCCCCATAGTTCATTTTTCTACTGGTGATACATTACATAGACTACATCATCTATCTCCCTGGGAATCTAGCAAAGGATTTCTATCTTAGTTCAAATTAAGGAAGTCTTTTTAAAAACATATGACTGTAAAATAAACAAAGTATGGTTTTCACCTTTGGGGAAATTTTCTTAAGTACTAGGGCTGACCTCCCTTTAGAAATATCCCAAGTCTGTAACAAAATATATTCGAGATTAGTTTAATCCTTCCCTCATTTTGATTTCTGATCCTCTGTTGATAAGAAAATGCCAATTCACAATTGCCTCTGAGTAAATCCTAGTTCACACCTGGAGGAGTTGGCATCAACTGCACATTTTGAAGATGGTGTATTCTTGCACTTGATAGTTATTGAAAAGTCAACTTCAACATCAGCTACAATTTAAACACAACCTCAAATATTTGTGATAAATAAACCTCTGACTCTAGACAAGGCATTAACAACTTCTTTAGTTACTAAGGAAGCAAATTTCCCTTTTCACACACCTCCCCATCAGGTCTTTAAACAGTTTGGATTTGCAGTGTGGACTCAGTCCTCTATTTCCAGTCTTAGGTGTCAGTTTGAGTGAGTCTGTCAATCAGACACTGAATGTACAGAGAGAATGGGTTGGGATAAAACCAGAAAATATCTCTTCCACTGACATATAATTAGGTTTTAATTGACTGAGCAATCCAATAGTTTTTAAAGCCCTTTTTAATTTTTTATGCAAGGGCCCTATCTACTAATTTCTTGTTCATTCTACAAAGGGTTCAAAGCTCTTAACAAGCAGTACAATAAGCATCATGAATATCATGATATTATTTCATGAATATCAGGAAAAAAAAGGAAAAAACTCCACAAAGCTGCTTTTCTTTTTTATGTACAAGATAATTATTAATTATAATACAGAAGAGTATTAGAAAATTAATAACTCAAGGGAGATTCATGCATGATTGATCCCAGTGTATTCCTATTAAGAAACAAAAAGCCTGTTACTTTCCAGAGCTCAGAACCCTAAGTGCAAAGTTCATCAATTTGCTTTTGACTTCATTTCCTCCACGCTGATTCTCACTAATGACTGTCCCAGTGTTAAGGTCGACAGATGAATAGTCATCCCTGTGCCAAAATATTCCACTGAGATGGAGGCAAATGCCACAACATAATTTGTGCACTTACTCTCATGCACACACGCTCCCAGAACGCCTCCACCTCTAGTGTGTGGTGTTCTTTTGCTCTGGTTCAAACCACAGCCTTCTGAGCACCAACACAGATCCAAAAATCTATGGAGACCACAGGAAGTGTTACAGGGTCACCCTATGGCCAAAAGTAGGAACCATAAATACGATTTCACAGCTACAGTCACACTTTTTCTGCTTAGAAGGACGCTGTGCAATCTGACACAAGGAGAAGATTTGTGCAGAGGGAAAACTTCCTCATTCCAGGGGATGCAGTTTTTTGATGGAAGACTCCTGAAGAGCTGTGAAAGCTGCAGAATCCAGGCTATGCCAAAAACATCATGCTAAGGATTGGTGCTTGCAATTTGTGCATAAAAAGGTTGTAGGAAAGAATTTGAATTCTGCCCCTATCAAGCAGCAACGTCACAAAAGTCTGAAGTGAGAAGTGTTGGAGGAAGAAATCACTTGTACTTTTTAATTTCTGTGAAAGCTGTGATGCAGAATAGCATTAATTCAAGGAAAAGGCCAAGGGAGCATCTCATTTTATCTCACCAGAACATACACTGCTCTTCAGGGGAAAACTCTTGATCCAGAACACATGAAAGCAATTATGGTGCCATATATGAATGAATTAGATAACTTTGGTTTTGCATGGAAATATTAAAAACAAGGGAAAACTATGAAAAATTGAATACTCTGTTACAAGAATCTGACTCCTCCTTCCAAGAGGACTATAAATTCCACCTTATATTTATCCTGATAGAACAATTCTCCTCTCTGCAGCTCCATTGGTGCAAACATCTATACTGGTGTCAGGACACATATTCCTCCATTTCATTCAACAAAATTCTGGGTTTTGGTGTTTTTTTCTCTACAAGTTATCCAAAAGAAAACTGTACAATAGAAAAAAAAAAAAACTGAAATATGGGATTGGTACTGACTAGAAACAGACTCTTGAGATAAAGTAGGAAAAAAAAGGACTTTGAATTACTTGTAAGGGGAAAATGTTACATAACTGAGTTTTAAAAATTGCTTGTTATTGTAGTTAAAGAGTAAGCTTGCATTAGTAGCTATTTAATATATTTAAGCAGAAATAAAAGAAGTATTAAAACCACATACATAACATTTGGAGACTTTTCTTCAAAAATAAACCCCACCTTGAACAATGCCAAAGAACAAATCAAAGAAATACATCTGATTTTATCGTGCTATTAAGATAGACCCCTTCACTAAAATCACAACATACTTGGATATTTTCCCCTATAGCACAACTACTTCTTAAACTGTTAAGAAGATGAACAACAATGAGTTATAGGATATAACAATGAGTTATATAGGATACAGAAGACTTTTAATTACAACCTTTCTTGAGGGCTGTTACTCAGACCTCACTCAGCACCTACAGCTTCTTGCAGCTGTGGAAGAACCAAGATGAACAATAACACCAAAGAGCCAGAATCCTACACAAGCATGAAAAATACTGTACCCTGCCTATTGGAGATTTGTCAACCTAAAATATGTCAAGTACCATGTGCTGAACCCAAAGTTACATCACTGGAGAGGACTCATGCTGGTGTCTCACCCATTGAGTAGTTTGCCACAAAGAAACCCCAACAATGCTATCCCAAAACAAAATGAAGAAAGGAAAAAACCAAAAAGCTAACCAGACAAAGGTTCTGCTAGCCAAGCTAACCAACTTGCTCAACCCAAAGGCACAATATCACCACATTTTAACAGCTTGACAGAAGACTGAATCTACAAGGATTTAAACCTACAGAATCCAATGGAAAGTCCTGGCACTCAGATGCTCATCTGCACTAACTGGTGACATTTCAAACATCTTGCAGTCCACAGAGACATCCTTAAGCCCCAACTTTTAGCTCAGCCCAGCACAAGCCTGCACTGCACATAATAGCATTCCACATAACACAGACACCACCTTGCATCACAGCTTCTCTTAACAATTACCACGTTTGCTGTCAAACAGGTGAATTTGTGTCAAGACCACAGCAAAAACACGTAGCAAGTTATAAAGTCAATTAAAAGGAAAACAGTACCTCTAAGGGTGAGGAGCCTTCTCAAAAACAGGGCCAAAGCAAACAGATTTAGCCTTACTTCATGCTTCCTGACCCCCAGGCCTCTCTTCCTGGGATCAAAGCCATTGTCTTCGCCCCAGTTCCTTCTCTTCCCTTGGCAGAGGGCCCTGATTGCTTGATAGGTCCCAGCTGCTTTGATCTCTTAACTCCCTCTTCCCCAGTACTACAGCACTAATGACACAGCTGGGGAGGGCTTTTATTCACACATCTGACAAAATTGGTTCCAAGTGTCCTTTCAATAAGGTAAATAAATGTCGTAGCAAAAGAATACAGGAAATCTTTCAGAATATTGTAGTGTAATTGGACCTCTCTAAGATCTGAGCAGTCAAAATCTCTGAGAAGCAGCATTTTATGTAACTCTGGAAGGGAGCACATGTTGGCTTAATCCAGCAGCCAGAAGTTTCTAGAGCAACTATTTTCCCTTCTTTTTCCCCTGTTCTCCCCCAGCATTTTTATTAATAGCAGAGATGGCTTCTCTTGCCCACTTTTTACCTCACTGTCCCTCATCAAACAATTGTGAGGGAGACACTGAGAGAGGGAAAAGGCAGGGGGAGGATTTTCTTGTTTCTGTTATCGTGGCTTAATGGGTAGTTTGAGATTCATAGCAACATAAACAGGCAAAAAACCAAGAACAAATTACACAAACTAACTTAGGCTCTGGAATTAAGACAAGAGTTGCTGCAGTACGTGTCACGTGGAGAGGCAGAACACGATGCAAGTTACCTTCCAGCTGATTTGCAGTGGATTATTGTCCTTGGGATGAACAAATCTAGATCACAGGTGCCATTTCCTATTTACTGCAGCACTACACAGTGCACACTGCTACAGACTACAGTGGGGTTACACAGGGTTGAAAGACAGTGAGTTGGGCACAAGAGTGGTATTAATTACTCCAGCTTTTGGCAGCTCTAGTTCTGCTCCTGCCCAAGAAGAATGGTTTCAACAAATCTCATTACTTAAATCACTGAGTAGGTGCTCAACAATACTGGACAATCCACGCAAGAAAGTCTTGCTGGCTTTTCATCTCTCCAATCTTCTATGTCTTTTTTTTTTTCCTTTTAAATTTAGAAAAAATAGAAACTAATTTTGCAAAGTCGTTTCCAAGCTGACAGATCCAAGCATTCTCTTTTTTCTTTTTTTTTTTTTTACCATGAAATTTAATTTTCATCCAAAAACCTGGATTAAAAATGACAAGTATACCAAACTCCTCAAAATCATACCCTGTGGTGGAGTTATTAAAAACCATATGTCATATTTCCTCTTAAAGCCAGAAGTCAAGTCAGGGGAGGCAGATGGTCAGTAAGATTTGAAATGCATATGACACATGCAATGCCCACTGAAAGCAAATACTCCCCATAGTCTGCTGTGGGACTGGTGGCCTCTTGTGGGCTCTGAAGTGGACTGTTCAGGGCAATGGATGAATCAGACCTTTCTGTGCACTAAAGCTACAACATTTCTTCAAGATGCCTTCAATTATTTAAAGAGACCTTGGAGTATCCTGGGAAAGGGTTCTTGAAATTGGATTAAAAATATTCTGGGTTTTTTTCCCTTTTGTTCTGGTAGAAGGTTATACAAGCATATGGAATCAAAATGTCTAATTTCACCCTTACTCAAGGCCAACAGATTTTTACTTTATTTTATTTTCCCAATTATCTGACATCCAGGCCTACATACAGTGGGACAAGAAAGTTTCATAGTCAAATTCATTGGAGCAGCTCTTATTGTAGTATTATGAACTTCTTGTTATACAGCTTACTGGAGTAAACCTCGAAGTCAGATGAAAAGTGATGTCTGAAATTACAAGATTGCATTTGAAGGTAAGGAAATCTGCATGACAATACATTTATTTTCTGCAGTAGGAATTCTCAGAGAAAAAAATTCAGCTATCATAGAATCACAGAACTGATCGGGTTGGAAAAGACCTCTGAGATCATCAAGTCCAACCCTTGATCCAACCCTGCCTTGGTTCCCAGGCAATGGCACTGATGCCACATCCAGTCTCACCTTAAAAACCTCCAGGAATGGAGAATCCATCACTTCCCTGGGCAGCCCATTCCAATGGCTGATTACCCTCTCTGTAAAGAATTTCTTCCTAATATCCCACCTCAACCTCCCCTGGCAGAGCTTGAGACTGAGCCCTCTTGTCTTACTGTTGGTTCCTGGGAGAAGAGACCAACC
>VYXB01008204.1:576300-626803 GCA_013397135.1 Pachyramphus minor | reverse complement strand
CCTGGCTGCTCTCCAGCCGCTCTGTCCCCAGCCTGTAGCGCTGCAGGGGATATAAACAATTACAAGGAATGGGTGTCAACTTACTATGCATGAAATGATCTAAAATGACCTTCACAACTTACCAAAATACAGGTCTGCCTTTTCCAGACAGTTTAACTCTTCACCAGCCAAAGCTGAGTATTGACTGCTGCAACACTCTGCCCTCCCTGCAGCCGGCCAGTCCTGCACACTTTGGTGTTTTCTCCTCCATCACACAATAACTCTTACAGAGTTCAGGAACACAAATCAAGATTAAGAAAGGCTCATAAAAACAGGACTCACATGAGTGTACTGTCCAGGGAGCTGCATAAAATTAGGCATAACAAATACTAAATGTCTTAAATCCTACTCTTTTCACAAGTTCCTCCTCTCACTACAGATTCACAGAGTCCTCTCGAGGATGACATCTAACATGAGATTATTTCTTTACAAAAGTATTGCATAACAAGTGCCTCTCTCAAAGTTGATTCTGTGTTTCCTTCTGAATGAGTTAAATACAACAGAAAATAACTCAAAGGTATATAATGTATTTCAGCAAAGTATGGGACTGGCTGCTGCAGAGTCCTCAGGAGAAAACACTGAAACAGGCGGGGGGTTTTAAGGTCAAATTTGTTTTGTGGACTTTGAAATACAAAAAATCAACCCATATTTGCTTTTAAAACCTTTACATAAATATGAAATATTATGGCAGTTGAAATTATTATAAACACATTGTAATTGCAATTGGAGTTTTCATAAACAATTCTAAATTAAATTATATAGCCTCACTGTGATAAATTTATTACAATAAATTTATAATTTATCATAGAACCACAAATGACAACTCTCAACACAGAACCTTTAGTCCACAAAGACAGTGATGGATCACACTTTACAGTCTAAACCAAGAAATTTTCTAATTAATTGCTATAAACAATGTGACTGATTTGACATGGACTAACCTCTACATTATTACAAGATTACTGGATATAGGCTTGTTAGTCAAATGAAACAATTATAGATAAGTCATGGAGTGTATGGAGACGGCTCTTATAGCAACCTCTTTTATATAAGACAATACAGAGCCTATCCAAATATTGTGTTACTGGAAAAGTGCACCAGGGCAAACCCTAGAGATGAAGTAATAGGGTAAGTGAGCCAAGGTTTCTCTTTCCTAGCCTGCTTTAAGTGATGTTTTTGTCACAGATGTACCTAATGACACATACTGTTGGAGTGAATGTGGAAAAATCTTCGCACAAGAAAGGTTATACTTCTCTTTTCCTTGCCAGGCATAAATTGGTTCCATATAGTGTTACCACAAATCCTGTGAATACTCTGTTCTGTGCAGAAACATACTTTGCTGGCAGAGATATTCTGTGTTCTAGTTTTGCTGCTTCTACTCAATATTAAAACTACTCTTTGTTGTTTGAACTTTTATTAGAGGCACAGGGTTTGTATGACTGAGATGAAGGCTTTGTTTGAACCACTATAAAAGCTTGAGAAAATCACTCTAAGTAGAAAGGGGAAAATGAAACAAAATAAAAATAAAACCACCCAACTTTTTTTCCCCTTTCAGCAAAGCTCTTATTGTTCAAAGAGTTCAGCATAAGTGCATGTCAGTGCTGTTTTAATACAAAGGTATTAATGAAATCAGGGTCAAAAACTTATCTCCTGGTAGTTTGGGTTTTGGTTTTTTTCTTGGGACACTGAACTGACCTAAAATGCATCCTTGACTTCCCTGTGTGCTCAAAGGGCACTGCAAAGCTTTGCTTTTCCCTTTCCCTTTGCCTCCAGGTCCCATATAATTGATTCTGACCAAGTGTTAGCAGCTACATCCAACTCCCAGAAGTTTTTTCCTGAACTACGGCTATTCCTGGTGATTCATACGTCTGAGAATCTTTCTGAAAAATAAACTATTGGAACCTTTAAAATAATTAACTTGGCTCTTCCAAACGCACAGGATCTTTTGAAGAGATTGCAAGGAAGAGGGAAATTGTAAGAGGAGGGGAGGGCTGGACCCTGTGCCTGTGGAATCCTGGCATTGGGAAAGCATTTGTCTTTATCTACTGACACTGGGGCCAGATGCAGAAAGCCAAGGGCAACTTACCTCCCAGATGCAATGACTAATGTTGTGAAAACATATCAAAGAGATGTCCTCTGTTCCAATAAAACAGAGTGCAACACCATTTTTGCTTATTGAGAGTGAAGGGAAAATTTAAAAAACCCCTGGATGTACAGGAGGCTTTCACTCTTATCTAAAGGGGTCAGTACCTTTCCAATAAATATTTTAAAGCAACTTTCCTTTGCCCCATTTTACGTGCACATAGATGTTTGGTCTTGTCCACACTGAATGAGGTTTTAGGTAGGGTAATAATCAATAAATATTCAAAATGCCTGCTTCTGAGTTTGTTGCTGATTCCCTCATGGAGGTTAGGAAGCTGTCTAATCTATTCCTAGTTCTGTTTATTCACCTGGAAAATTTAGGAACAAGCCATAATTAGTGTTTATAGAACACTCTGAAAAAAACCATATAATTACTTCCTCATTAAAAACTTATATGATTTGTTTGACTCTCTACACAACCAGTGCCCTTGCATGTCCTGCTAACTCAAGGACATCCTCCTAACTCAAATATTATTATTTCTGGAAGACTTAAATTGTAGCTTTTATGATCACTTTTAGTCCTCTGCTTTCTCTGGAATTTGGGATTCTCCATGCTATATTGTATACAAGCCTTTAAAAACTGAAAATAAAGGTGAGAACCTGCATTTTTTCCTTCAAAGGCTGAATTCTACATATTGGCGTACTCAGAGGGGAAAAAGAGAATTTTCACCTGAGTCATGTGCTTGAGGGACATTTATCAAGGAGGAAAGAAACTTGGACTGAGAGATATGAAGTGAAAATGCTGATGGCATGAGGTTTTCTACTCCCTGAGAAGTGGCTTGCTTTCTCCAGGAAGGAACTGGCAAGTGATTTAAAGATTATTGACTTGAATCAAAAGCTCTCAAGTTTCAGAAGAAATCAGGTTTCGGAATAACAGGAAAAGCTGCGTTGCAGTGAGTTCCTTACTGAGAATAATTTATTTTCTTGTCTTCTATTACAAACTCTGTCGTCTTTCACAAGCATGTAGAGTTCCCACTGGTTGAACTTGTGAGTCTGCTATGTATAGAAGCCACTACAACAGCCAAGTGATGTCTTAATAATAGACTTCACCTCCTGCTTTTCCTGTAGCATGTACAAAGGGGAAGGAGTTCCCTGCTTGTTACAGTCATTAGAATTCCAAGCTCTGTCCTAGATTTGCATTACCCAGTCTTGTTCACCCCATTCCTTGGAAGTTTGAGCAAATCTGCTTTCAGATCTCAGCATTTATAGGAGCACATATTGGTTGGAGGAAACAAGGTAAGTTCCGTCTGTCATTAATTAGTTGGAGAATATCCGTGTGTGCATTGAGATGGACAAATGTATAAAAACCAGACTATAAAACTACTTGTCTGTGTTGCTTGCCTCAATACTCCTGAGCCTTCCTTTGGCTCTGCTTGGGTTCTTGAACTTTTTGTACATACTCAGAACTGAGATTCTTTCTCTATCTTCCTGACCATTGGGGTCAGTGCTCTTCCGCCCTCCTGGCCACTGCCTGCTCTCCCTCTGAGCCTTTATGTCCCAGCAATTAGACATTATGTCTTTGTTTCCCCACCAGGGAAATTCCATTGCTTGGAGTCCTGGCTCTGGGGAGAATAGGGGAAGAGTAAGATTTTGTCTTTTTCTTTTCCTTTTTTTTTTTGCCTTCTTCTTGTCTCAGGCACATTTATTCAGTGTTAAGAACTGGCCTGTTCAGGGATGTGCCTGTAAATGCTCTCCTGCTCCTTAGCTCGAAGGGCACAGTCACATACACTAAGAAAATCTTCTGTATTATTTCTGTTTTGTTTCCATCTTAACAGAAAACTCAATTACAAACAGTAATAACTAAACTAAACCACCTCCTCTCGCCCATGCAGTGAGTCACCGACACTTTCCATAATAATAAGATGAATAAGCACATTTTTTAGCCTTTTAATAGTCGACTATGCTTCACAGAGAAAGGGAGCTTTGACACTGCTTCTGGAGCTAGAGTCTTCTGCTCCTGGAAAAATATGGTTTGACTTCGAGCTTCTTGCCCTGTGGATGATAAAGGGGTGATGCACTTTTCAATCAAAACTGAATATTGTACATCTTGGTCTTATGAGTCAACACAGCTTTTTAACTAAGCTGCCCTGTAAGCAAGATAGCATCTGCAAGAAGAAAATGAGAAACAGCTGTATCACAGGGCTTTGCAAAATAAAACCTTGTTTAGACACTGTGTGGAAACAAACATGGTGACCCAAGCATATTCCAAACTGTACACCAGCCTCCTGAAAATTAAAGTCCCCTCCCTCTTGCATTGATTTTTATGTTGGTTTGAGGCAAAATGAGGTACATGATCCCACTGATCTGTTAATGGGAGAGACATAGCATGCAGTGAAAGCCCACAGCACTGCAGAAATCCAGTTCTCTCTTTCTGGCAGGACTTTGCAGGGATTGCAGTGTACTATTTCATATCACTGGAAAAAATGACCAGTGGAAATGTGAAGTTTGCTTTAAAAAGCTTTTCTCAGTGTAACTGTAGAACTTAATATATCTCTGTTTCTCATAATGTAGTATTCCCCCCAAGCTGTGAGATGACTGTGCTTTGTCACTTGGTTCAAGCACTTCAGACAAACGCAAATTCTAACAATCAGAAGAATGGAAGGGATTCCATCTATTTGACCACTTAAACCATATATAAGAAGCTGTTGTCATATTATTTATATCAACATGCTGTAAACTAACAAGAAATCGGTGAAACTAAAGTCCTCACACAACATGCTCTTAGCTGCCAAGAGCAATGAGCAAAGAACTCTTTGTATGTGGTGTCACAAAGACATGAGGGGAAACACCGTGTCACTGGGATACAGAAATTGATATTTCATAAGAATTTGAGAGCTAGGCTTGCTTTCAAACCTCTGCAATTTTGAAAACCCTCTTGAGAAATTACCAAAGTCCGTGAGAGGGAGGCAGAGCCCCTGATCAGTGATGCTGTCTGATTTCTAAGGGATCAAATGGTAACGAGACCTCATTTCATTACATTCCACTTTCAGAATGTGGTCATTTAAAAATTCATGTACCACTACACCACATAAGGAGCTATCATCACAAACTACCTGTTATTTTGTGCTCATATTCCTATGCTTTACATTTACAGTGTGTTTCTCTCTAGGGCACTCCAGATTTTCCCAGTTAGTATCATTTTTGCACCTCACTGTTAAGGTGCTGTTTACTTCCAGTTTGAGACAATGTATGAAGTTGTTAATGGAGGCATAATATTAACTGCTTTTGTTTCTGAATATTCACTCTTAACTCCACACACATATTCTAGTTTAGTCCTAGCTGTTAGTATGACTTGTCCTTGAGATTTTTATAATCCAGACAAGTTAGACTGGAAGCAGAATTTTAAAAAAGGTACAATATCAAATATATTGCAAAACAATTAACTCTATAATGTATTCTGTAGAGCTGCACTTTGCCCACAATAAGCATACATAAATTCACTGTAATGTATCATGTTTAGCACAGAGGTAAGTGGGAATGTAATTAGCTAATTTATTCACATCTCTTCATCTAGTTATACTGTAATTATTTTTTTAAGCAATCAAGTTGCTACAGCACGATTTAATTTTGAGCTAGTGCATGATTTACTGCATCAAACATGTGATTCTTGGAAAGCATAGAAATTCCTCCTACCCTCCCCATCAGCCTCCCCCCCGACATTTTAGCAAGTAGAAAGGATCCACCTGACACACTGTTCAAAATCAGACTGAGAAAAGCCCTGGAATGTGCAGCTGCATGATTAACCCTTTGCTATTGAGAGGGAGTATTAGTTGATTGAAGAGGGTGTCTGTACTTCCTTTTGTAAATCTATGTTTAAACTGAGACAGCAAAAGGAGCCCAACACTAAATTTTTATTGGGTTTTGTCTTAAATCTTTGCTCCATGCCAGATCTGCTCCTGAGAGTTCAACTTTTCGTAGGTAGAGTTGGTGTTTTCACCAAGGATATGTGTTGGAACATAAAGCCAAGCTACTGAAGTTTGTTTTACACCCAGTGGATGTTTTGGCTGGTTAACTGTGTACACCTTATGACATATAGAATGACCAGTCTGCCTTGAAGACCAGAGATCCTTCAGGGTCATCTCAACTGGCTACTTTTCTGTGCCCAGGAAATTTGGCAGGTGGAAGAAAATCTGAGTCACCTGTGTGACTCTCAACATGCAAACTGAGTACTTGCACTTCAGAAATCTATTTAAGACACTGTGTCTGTGCAGTTGAGGAAAGTAGGATGTCCTCAGGAGTATGAGGGCACAAGGAAAGACTCTTCCTTTACCATGTGACAGAGACCTTAGCTGCACATTTAAGAGGAACACAGGAGAAATGTTTGAGAGAAAAGGACCAGTCAGTATTAATCAGCTGGCAGAACTCTCACCAACGTTTAAAATGCAAACAGCAAAGCCACCACTGCAAACATTTGCATTGAGAAAGCATATGCTCTACACTGCAAATGCTATCTATCTGCCTTGGAAAGAAATGTCAATGTTATTTGGGCTGCAGAAATCAGCATAATCCACCTGAAGACAGGTGTCAAAACAGGTCTATGTAATCAAGGATGTAATTTTCTGTTATGCCTTTTGTAGAAATTCATGCAAAAAAACCCCCCCCAACAAACCCCCTTTTTGTTGGTATGTCAAAAAATGCTGGTGATGTTCCATATTCTGCCCCTGTAATAGAGAGCTGCTCAAAGATCCTTTGTGTTTTGGTGAGATATATAAAACCTGTCTGTCTTATTACAGTTTTAGAATCAAACTTCAAGAGGTTAGAAATGCCGTAACTCATTTTGCTGGAGCAAGCCTACTTTTCATCCCTACAATGCAGGACAAAACTTTTATTCTTGTGGCACACTTCACCCCCCAACTCATTGGTCTCGTGCATCCTGCTGTGTTTTGTGTAACCCATAAGGAAAATGCAATTTGCTTGTTTGCGCCTGCCTCACCCCTGGCAGCAGCTCCATGGGATCAAATGAAGTTCATTTGTGGAAGTCTGGTAATACTTCTGAATTCCATTGACTTCATGGGAGGCAATCCCCAAATAGCTTAATAATTCTTTATTTTATGTAGCGTCTGACAAGATCACAGTAATAAAAGTACAAGTCACCATGGGAAATTGCTTTTTAATGAGCAAGCTCAATCCTCTAAACAGAACGAAATAGCAATCAAATATATGATGTTGTAATCAAAAACTACACTAAAATGTATATGCAAAAAGAACTAAATGAGAGATGGAAATGCAACTACTTCACCTGCAATTTAAACCCTTGACTTTGACAACTCAGAGCCTCATTCCAATGTACTTTACAGACATGATTGTAAAATTATTTTTTTCCCATCTGATATTTATACATCGTTATTTTCTTCTAAAGAACAGGTTCAGGTGCAAAGGTAGGTGAAAAAAATCAGAAGATGCTTCATGATGACTCCTGCCTTGTTTAGCAAACTAAAAGAAAATATTAGTTGTAATTCAATTTGATAAGAATAAATTAGTGTATTTTTTTCCCTTTTAAATGTGATAGCCCCCATGTTTCAGTTAAACACATGTATATAATAATGCTGACTGTTTGGACAACACTCAATACAGTTGTAGAGCAGTACAAATTAATTCAGCAAATGGAATTCAGTCACAACCTGGAGAACAGCTCTTGTCTCACTTCAAGCAAGGGGGTGAGCACCTTACCTGGCTGCTACATAGAACCTTTTCTCTTTCCAAATACAATTTTGTAGTTTGAAAAGTGATTTCTCTTTTGAATCAGGGAAGACAGATGACAGTATAGTTGCCCCAATAACAGCATTTAAAGACAGGAAAAGACACTGAGATATTTTGCTAGAAAGACATTGTGAAGATTTGATTACTTCTTCGAGTCTCAGCCATCCCTGCATAAAAGCAGTAGATACAGTCTATTTAACTGGCCCTTCTGGCTTGTAACTACAGGCACAGTAGAAAAAATCACATGTTCCATATACCTGCACAAAAGGAGCTGGCATTTTTCAGGCTGGCACTAAGTCCCCATGTGTCAGCCAAGAGATGGGGCCAGATTTTGTGATGGGGCGTGTGCTAAACTTAGAAGACAGCTGGAATAAATTGCCCTGTTGTTCCAACAACTGAGAAACAGCAAAAGAGTTGTGCTGAGGTCACATTTTTCTCCTGGTGCTTCTCCCAAAATGATACATTTAAACACTCTATTGCTAAATTGATGAGCTTATCATAAATTCCAGCTCAAAGGTATAGACTAAATCCATGAATATGAACCTCTTCTGTGTATTTATTTATTTTGTTTGCTTCCATAAACCAGGAGCTTTTTCTATGTCGTGAAACCTTACTTTTTACACCAAAATTGCTCTGATACTTCTCTACATCTGCCAGATTTCAGATGAATCTGAAAGAGTTTTAGTAATGTGAAAGAGGTAAACAGTGACTCCCAATAAAAAGGAACAATCTATAAACCCTTTCTTTTTCCTGTATCTATCATAAATAATTAACAATACTTAACACTGGACATAGATGTTTTATTTTCTAGTGACTGGAATAAGCCAAGACTTATTATGGTAACTCAGCTTGGAATCACACATACAGATTTTAGCTTTATCAGGCAACAATTAATGCAATCTTTAAGCACATCACATGCTCCTTCTTCCTCTTGAGAACACAAAAATTAAAGCAGAATCTTTTTTTATGGATGTCTTCAACACCAGATTATTTACTTCTGGCACGTCTTCCTGTTTCAAGGGACTCTGGGGTTTTGGAAAGGGAAATAAGCTTTTCCTTGTGGAAAGCTTGATGCCACTATTATTAACCTTTGGAGGTTGGTGGACGGATTTCCAAACAATTGAATGCTCCTGTATCCAGTAATGAAAAAAGACTCTTACTTCCAAAACATGCTCTTGGCTTCAGGAATACTGTACTCCCACTTTCACAGAAGGAAAGCATAGTGTGGAACAGTACAGAGCTCCTTTCCACACAGTACTTTTGGCTTTTGTGGCACAAGCCCTCTATGTTCAGCAGTCATGAGTATTAGAACTTAGCCAGGCACTGAGATGTTCAAGAATGACACTCATTTTATTCTTGGGGCTTTGCTCTTGGTTGGCTAAATGCAGGTTTCTGAGAGTTTCTCTGTGTGTCTAATTCATTGGATGTCATGTTGTATTTTTTGCTGGGAGGAAAAACCCAGCATTCAGGCATAAAGATTCTATTCTATAGAATATATATGACAGGCACAGATATATTTAGGACAAAGGCCCTTTAATTTCTTTAAATATGAATGCATGGTCATTTTTCAGCCACAAACTCGATCTCATTTTCTAACTTTTCTTCTAAGTGAACATTACATTTTTGCTGGTTCCTTTAATCCTGAATTCTACTTTGAAATATCCTGTAGCACAGTCTGGTTTTTACTCTTTTCGCTCTTCCTGAGTGAAGGCTGAGTCATCTCATTAGGGGTAAAGGGAGATAAGAAATTCCCATGTGATTTGTCACTAAATCAGCAGTCTAAATTAGCATCTTCAGATCAAAGGAAGTGCAACTCTGTTGTCACCTAGCTCTATTACCCACCTACTTGCCTGAATGAGGACAACTTTTCACTTTACCCACAAATTTGCAATTAACTCTTATCCTTAGAGCAAGATCTAATCAGGTCTGATTATTTTACATTGCCTATAATTCTACAACACATCTTTTAATGACTTGGTTTTTTCAGTATTTTTCCAGATTTTGTGAAGCTGTTTTAAACCTTTTCAATCTTCATTTTTATCTCGGTGCTAAATAGAGTCAAATAGCAATCACATGCTGAACACTGATGTCCTACTCAGAGTAAATAAAACATAAAACACAATTTCTTCAGAGCAACTTTCACTGGACATTCATTTGCCCTGCCTTGCTTCTCTGAATGTAAGTTCCAAACTGAAGAACTCCTGGCCTCCGAACTACCCAAAATGCAACTTCTGTTACATTTAACTCCCCTTTCCTCTTGTACCTGACTACAAGCTGTTCAAACTCCAACCCAGATCTGCCCACTCTCCAACTCTAATTTAATTAATTTAATAATAATTATTTAAATGCCTGCAAAAGTTATGGGGAACAACTGTCCCAGTTTCCCTGCTTTATATTGGAAATATGCATTTGAATGAACGTGTTTGAGTAAAATGCTGTTACTGCTCTCGGTCCAGATATGTGTGGCAGACTTAACTACTTTTAAAGCTTCTTCATGGCAGAACAATCTTTGGATTCCTTCCAATTAGTCGAGCCTTTGTCAATGCACCCCAATTTTTTGGCATCAGTCAGGTTTTGCCTCATTTTAGGTGAGCAGGGTAGTCTGTACTTCATCGGCAGAGAACAAAGCATTCAAGGACATGCCAAAAAACTGCTTTTGATTTAGAAAAGAAAGGAGGGTTTTGTGAAAATTACTTTTGAGATACACTGGATATTACATAAAACCCACCAGTTTTGTGTCAGCAATTTTATCCTGACATTTTAGAACAGATATTTTGACATATTAACTCAGCACATTCTGCTGTGTTCTGAAAAAAAGAACATTTCCATCTGGCTTTTTAGAAAGCCCGAACAAGAATAACAAAAAAAGTGAATATGATTCTTTTTTTCAGTTGCTGAATGACAAATTATATATAAATTAAGACTTTCCATAGATATTTCTTGAGATGTTTACACTTTTTACTTTGTGTTCTCAAAACACTGAAAACCTGACATTTTAGTTAAATGTCATACACAGGTTAAATATTATCTAGTAAAAGTTTAAATTTAGGATTAGATGGGTAAATTAGTCTTACATTAGTGATTATATGTACACCATGTCTTGAATATGAAAAAGCAAATAAAATCTGATTGGTTTACTGCAGGTCAATGTAATATATATCCCAGTCATATTTCACAAACTTCTTGGGCCTAAAGTATTAGTTTAAAAGCCTGTAAAATACCACTAATTCTCATTCCTTGGGACCTTTTTCATATCTGAGGGCTTCATACTAGCCTAACCATAAAGATGTAGCTGAAAGTAATAAAAATTTGCTTCTAATAAATTGAATATTAACAAGAAGGTGTTTTTATGACCAATTTGACATCTGGGTTTCCCTGAACATTCTATGGAACACATTGTACAATGAATCAGGCTGCTAAAATTGTTGTAATTGAGATTTTTCTTGAAGTCTAGACCTGGGTATTTCTGGTATATAGAAAAACAAAAGAAAAAGGAGTAAACATGGTATTGACCTGAGCACATAACCATGATTACAACAGAAAGAAATCAGGGGAAGGAAGAGAATAGATCCCAGTATTCTGCAGGAAAAAGGAACAGATTTTTTTCTTCTCTCACCTTCACTTTGCTTTTGAAGAGTCTCACCTATATGTCAGTCAGACACAAGCAACATCAGAACCATGCATATGGACCAGATTTAGTCATCTGCCTCCTGGAGATCTCTTCCCAGCTCTTCCCTTTGTGGAGTGCCCATGAATATCCAGCACACACATTCCACGTGGAATCAGGGTGCCAGGGGAGGGGAGAAGGAAAAAAAAGAAGAAATAATAAAATGTTATTGTCTCGTCCACCTGATTATCTCCTGTCTCGTAACCATGGTGTAATTTAGATGGTTCAAAAGCCTGGGCCACACTTCAGCCTGTGCGGGTGGCTCGCAGTGCCACTCCAAATATCTGCAGCAATGCAAATGTTGTGCTCTTGGCACCTTCCCCAGGCTTTATCCTTGGCTCCAGTCTCTGCTGGTGGAGCCCAGCAGGGCTTCCCCAGGGAGCAGTCTGCAGCTGGCTTGCAGCAATCCTGTGCCAAGGCAGTTTTCCTTCAGCAGGAAGCAGGCTTTGAGAAGACCCTGGGCATATCTTCTACTTGGTAGAAAGATATTGGAACAGACTCGGGGCCATTACTCAGGCACTCCAATAGCATTGTTTCCCTGTACTACTGTACTAAAGGGTAATGCTTTAGCACTGACTTGGAAAGGTGATTGATACCTAGTGAACTTCCAGTGCTATTTCCTCTGCAGTTTTCTCTCTAAATGTCCTTTACAGGTGTTACCTCTTGCTACAGGTTGGCAGATTTGAAGAGATGATAGTGTTGAGTATAGAGAGTGAATAATATCTTATATGAATGACATCCTAGATGCAGTATAACTATATATAACTTGAATTGTTTATTGGAGAGTGGGAGCTTCTTCTTCATTTCTGCTGCAACAATGGTTATATACAGAGTAATCATCAAGAAAGGACATAGAATAAATCACTGATTACTTGAGCAGATTCCCTGGTATTTTTCTATTTTCTCTTCCATGTTAAGACAAAACACTGTAGAGTAAATCAGTTATCAAGAGGACTAAAATTGTCAGTGATAAGCCTAGAATGGAGTCCCCATACCACTTGATTGTACAGAGACCTTTGAATAGAGAAAATCCAAGCTAACGTGACAATTTGTTACTTCTCCAAAAGATTAAATATCTTGCCTATTAAAGTATCTTTACAAGTACATCTTTATTTTTAAAATAGATCTATTACTGTTCTTGGCTCTATAGAAAAAGTGTGGAGTGATTGGCTTAGCATTTCCTTCTCTTCCACAACCTCATTTCCTGTGCTTTCCTGCTGCACTGTGCTCAGGATCATTCCTTAGCTTCTTAAGCAGCTATAGGTGTTAAATTGGAGAGATTACAAGAAAACATACATCATCCATACATATTTAACTGGATATATTTCATGTTATTTAGGAAACAGCCAAAGCATGGGGACCTTCTTACAAAACAAAACAAAAAAAATCAAAAAAACCCAACCAACCAAGCAAAAAACAAACAAACCAAAAAACAACCAAACAAAAAAATCAAAGCACTTCTTTCTAGAGTGACTAACAGTGACTTATCTATGAAAGAGGTATTGGAGGTGTGGGACTCCAGCATGTTTCACCACTGTCTCTCCGAGACTCTTGTTCTGGTGTACTTCAACTGAAAACATAATAAAATGTTTCCTCCCAAGTTCCAGAAGGTTTCTCCGTGGCCTTAAACCCCTTTAGAAAATGAGTCATCCACATGCTTTCCATCACACACCAGTGGCAGGGCCCATATTTCTAGCAGAGCATCAAGTTACCTGAATATTCCCCAAGCCCACTCTGCCCCAATGCCAGGTGCTTTCACTTGTATCTGAGGCATTTAAGGCAAAGCCCACCAATTAATCTGATAAAATAGTAATGATCTTGTTCCATTTTAATCTAATGCTTCTGAAAACCCTTGCCTTGTTCTAGTTTGGTATTGGTTTAAAGGAAAGATAGTTTACTACCTACTCCCTGCAATTAACACATTTGTGAGGGATTCCATTGTATATCCAACTAATGAGGGCTAAGAGTAACAGAAACATTTCAATTTATATACTTTTGAAAGCAGTTTCCCTCACTTTTTCTGCTGATAATCCAAGCCAAATATCACATGGTAGTTGGAACTGATCTACTTTTTCCCTCCTTGTCACACAGTAATAATGTGGGTATTATTCAATAAAGTAAAAGCACAACTCTGCCATGTGTCTTGCACATGTGCACTTTCTATACTGTTTTCTTCCAAGACAGGAAATGTTATGAGTGCATGGATTTTGCTTTGGGCCCAGGAGGAAACGTCATGATGCAGCTTTTCTGGGAATCTATTTGGGGCAGACTGACCATGCTGGGCTAAAAAGTGTTAGGAAATGTTTTTTCCTGTCTTGAGAAAATGAACCAAGCAGCTTCTTCCCAAATAATGCATCTGGAGGCTGGAACTGTAAGTATGGTTGGATGGCATGCAAGTGTGTGTAGGAATATTTAGGCCTTCAGTGTATTTTTGGATAAAAACAGACAGACAGCACACATTGATGCTGCAGGTTGCCAAGCAGTCCTCTGCAGTGCCACTAGGCTGGGATGGGTTTTGCATTACTCTTAAAAGCCCTGCTGGAAGAGACACCACACTGCTGGCTGGTGTGATTTCTGCAAATACTGATTCAGAAACAGAGCAAGCCTCCAAACATACCAGTATTACATTTCTCTGCCTCTTTAGCTCCCCCCTTCCACCCTGAACTCCTGTTTCACCTCTAATAACAGGAGTATGCTCACTTCACATAGCTGAATTTCCAGCTGCTCCAAGCACACGCTTTTTGTGCAACAGTCAAAGATGCCAAGAGATTCTGGGGGCAGGCACATAATGCTACTCCTACCTGTTTCCAGATCTCTTCCCCATTTTCCTCCCTGCATACCAGAAAATCATAGCCTCCCATTTTCAGGGAAGATGGCTTCTGTGCCTTTGATGGAAGGCAAGAAAGATAAAAATGCTTTGGCCACAGCTGGCAGAGTGCAGGAGCCAGTGCTGCGCTCGCCACGGAGTGCTGTGGCTACCCTGATTTCTCCCTTACTATCTTACTACTTCTTACTTGGGACTTGTACTGGAATATCTCAGCTTAGCACAGTGTTCTCAGCATAGCTTGGAGAGAACAAATGTTGCCTCCTCCTCTTTGAAGTGAGCCTCCAACCAGCAGTGCTTTCCCCCAGCTTCCCCGGGTGAGAAAACTGTCACAGGGCAGCAGCCTCCACACACAGGAGCAGCTTCCCTAAGGTGGCATGTTGTTTTAGGACATCAGATGCTCATTTTAAGACTAATTAGCTGACCAGCACTCTCATCTACTGTTGAAGGTTATTTTTTTCCTACGCCTCTTTTGGACACGTGATTCTATTTACACAGATTTAAATCCAAGCTTGGTTGTCCTCAGTTATTCAGGCGATGAAACAATGAGATAAGTTCAAAATTTAAAAAGGGGGATCCTATTAAGCTGTGGGCTGTGAGCAACCCTTGCACCAGGCAGAAACAATGACAAAGCTGAAATTTAGAGGGTGATTGACAAAACAACAGCATGACCACAGCAGTCAGAGGCTTGGGATGCTGCCCTGAGCCCCAGCACCCCAGGCTGCCAGCTCCTGGCACAGCCCTCTGTGCTAACACAGACAGAATCCCTGCTGAGTTAGGCTTTACCCAGTTGTAAAGGACACCTTGGTGTGGGCAGTAGCATTTGCTTTCCAAGTACAGAAAATAGCTCCAAAGGCCTTGGGAACAACCCATGTAAAACTGTGGTAAATAGTTGTTGGTTTGGGATTTTACGACACACCGTGAAAGAAAATAGCTTCAATGAGAGACGCTGTGATTTTATATGATGCAATGAAGAGTAATTTATTACGTTGTCAAACTTAACGTTGCCTTTTTACCTGATGGTGTGTTCATTCACACCAGAGGTGGTGATTTTACAGAACATTTTAAGGTTAATGTAGAGCTTGTGCTGCTTAGGACAGTTTTTTCAACCCTTTTAAGGAGACAGGTAAAGTTGTAGTGAAGAGTGAAAACACCATTTCTGCCCCCAATGCAAGTAATTTAGTTTTCAAAATCTCAATTTTTCCACTATGCTAAAACTGTTTTTCCTTTATCTTCATGAATTCAGACACATATTTCAATCTCTGTGATTAACTTTACACCTTTTCCACCTGTGCTGTTCAGCAGAGATGAAATGCATAAAAGCTTCAAGCCACTACTTGTGTGAAAGTTATTCCTCACCTGTGTCTTGGTTCCTGAGGAATTTGGGATTTTTGGAATTTTGTGTGGTGACGAGGAAGACACAAAGAAATAGGGCAGATATGAACATATGACAGGTTTTTTTTAATGATAGGAGTATAAAAGATTGCTGTTGACTGAACCTAGGGCTCAAACTATCGGCATTTCTTCTTTCTGGAATCTATCTACAGTCATGGGAAGAAATACTGGAGGGACTGGAAGCAGAGTTGTAAATGAAGGCCAAAGCCCGGCTCAAAGACTGCTGCAGTAAACAGAAAGTTGAAGTGCTGCTGCCTCAGCAGGTATCTACTCAATGGAGGATCTGAAACCCTCGTAGCTTTGGGTCAGATCCATCATGCAAATCCAAACAGTAAATGCAGCTTGAAACCACATCTTCCAAACAATCATAAGGGTCTAGATATGTTATAAATGATAGAGAAAATAGAAATTACACAATCAAAAGGAGTGTTAGCCTCAGCCATTTCTTCATTTTTGTCTGTTTTGAGAGAACTACATAGTCTAAAACCAAACAAAATTTTGCATTTATTTTCTATTCCGGGTTTAATTTAACATTCTTTCTTTAAAAACAGGACAAAGCAAGTTTATTTTCATCACTGATCCTACATGGGGACGTATACACTAATATAAAGCCTGGCACAATTATAACCCCTTTTGGAAGTTTTAATTAGAATAAAGCTTTTAACAGGTTTTCTACCTGGGGATCCTAGAGCTCCTGGTTATACTGAGGTTACATTCTGAAGTAGAGGTATGTGATCCACATTCCTTCTGATAAGCTCAGCACTGCAAAAGGCTGCCAGCCTGTTCCAGAAATGATCTGGCAAATCCATTCTTCTCTTCTGGATTTAAAACAATTTACTCCACATTTTGTTGTTGTTGTTGTTGTTGTTGTTGTGCATGGTTTGAATGGCAGATATAAATTGTCTGAAAGGTTAATCCAACTGTACTTAGTTCATGTTATTATTAAGGTTGCCTTCCTTTCCACCCCTTTTGGGCAGCTGGCAGACATGAGTAAGCAAATAATTCTGCTTATGGAAAAATTACTTTTATGGCTATTTATAACTTACAGTCCCTGATAGAGTGAGTCAAGTATTCAAGACTTCAAGAGCAGTATAACTGATCTAGTGGGTGCTGTTCTGGGATGAACATTCCTCAATTTCTTGTCTGTCCTGTCTCCTGCAGCAGAGAAAGCATTAATGACTGATAATGACTGAATACAGTGGTGGGCTACGTCCTGCATTTAGGAACTGAGCCTTGTTGAATTCTTGTCCTTTCTCTCATGAAGTCTTTATTTATAAACACAAGTACAGCACCAAAAGAAAGACGAAAGAATCTCCCAAACCACTCCCAAAACTCGAGGCCTGATTTGAAACCTCCCTGCTGGGTAATAGGAAGTGTCATTTCAAATCCCTATATTGGGAAGGGAATTTATGAATAGCTTCATGAGATAGTTTCAAGATGAGAGAAAACTTTCAGTCATTTAAACCAGATGCAATTCAATGAATTTGCTCAACTGTAGCTGCATAATCCATGCCAGTTTTTCTTACCCACGCAGACTGGGAAGGAGAAAGTAAATGCCAGTTGTTATTCATCATGTGCCTTGGATAGTTTAGTACTTGCTTACTTGTAACTACAGAGCTGGTCAGGATGCACATTGGCTCTGACAGGGGTCCTGCTCCCTCTTTTTGTCAGCAGAGTTACTGGAAGTACCATTTTAATTTTACCACCTATGCAAACCTTACCAAAAATGTAAACCAAAACTGATGCAAGAACATTTCTAGTGTTTTTTTAGGCCCACTAAGACAAAAGGCTGTTCTTGGTGTGAAACAAGGGTGACTTCAACAAGGGAAGCCCCCTTGGAGCTCAGAAGCATGAATGAGAACAGAGAACTGATGTGTGAGATGTCTGCAGTGCCACACTGTACTTCATTTCAGTTATTACTGAAAGCAGGGCAACATGGACTGAGGCAACAGCTACAGGACAACTTAATTCACTTTTGAACTCTATGAAAAACTTTAACTTGACTTGCATCCATTTACTTACTTAATTTTGGAATATTGGGCTAAATCCAGCTGAGATCTTGGCACATCACATCATGCTGCTGGGATATAATAAATAACAAGGATGCAAGTCCTGAGGAAAATCACTTCTCATCACGCTCTGTATATGCACAAAAGCAGAGCTGGGGGCCAAGCTTATGGAAAAAATACATGTATATTTTGCTTTCAAACTCCTGCTTCCCTTGTCCACCCTTACTAATGGCTCAAACTTTCACCTTCAGAGAGCTCTGCTAATGTAAGAAACTTTTCTGTCAGGTTTTTCCTATTTTCTGGGTATTCTGAGGTTTTCTTTCTCCATTTGCTCAGATTTGATTCACAAAATGCCATGGGGGTGGTTCAAAGCATAGCTCAAGAAAGAAGAGGCCCATATTATAAGAAGTGCTGGCTTTCAAACAACTATATGGCTTAAAAGAGTTGGAAAGATCCCGAACACAACACGATCCCAGTATGAGTGGAAGAAACTGGGTTATTTGACACCGATAACCTGTGACTTTGCCTGCTCTAAGCATAAGTCAGGCCATTAAACAGTGCCAAAAAATGGTTAAATGAGAAAGATTGCAGTGAGTAACACACCATTACAGAATACAGTATAAAAAGAAAAAAAAAAAAAAGAAAAAAGAAAACCCCCAAAAACTTTTCCAGACCAAAAAAGGAATAATAGCATGCAAAGCGGCATGTTGTACACAGTGGGCCATAAAGCTCTCAGCATTAGTTGCATAAAGCAAATAGGAATGCAAATACAGTTAAATAGAAAATATCTTCCCTTTGTGTATGAGGCTGTGCTAGCTAGTCACGTATATTTTATTACTGAACACTTCAATCAGCTCCAACACTATCCTCACTACGAAGTAACAAGCAAGAGGGGCCTATAGACATCAACATGGCAAATTTATCACGTTAGAAAATATGCTTAGGAACCCTGTAACACAAACCTGCTGGCAAATCCTTAAAAATATCAGCCACTTGGTTAAAAAAAAAAAAAACAAAACAACATTGTAAAGTCCCCTTGATGACTTGCAGCAACAGGACCTGATAACAAAACATTGCATTCATAAAGATATGTGAGTCTTTAAACACGTGCCTCAGACATGTTTCCATATCCCACAGCTAGCTAACATCCCTTAATTTCGGGGCAAACAGGCACTTACTGGATCCCTTCATGGGATTTTGATTGCCTCCACAGCTCATAACAATATTAATTGCTTCCAAATCAAAATCATTTGATTTCCATTGCCTTCAAGGCCCCTGGGGCTTTTCTAGAGGAAATTTTTTTTTCTTTTTTTAGCTTTGGCTTGTCTATAGATATTTAACTATTATTTTAGGACAGAGGTTTTGTTGGAGATGGAAAGGACTGACTTAGTCATTTAGGACTGACTTAGTCACAGCCCCATTCTTTCAGTTCAGCCCACTATCAAGTGACTTTGGCTCTTGCTGCATTTCCCTTGTGCTGTCCCATGGCACACATAATAGGGAATTTCCTCCAGGATTTGCAGTGGGGTCTCCTTCCTCCTCTTTTTCCTTCTGTCCCTTACTCTCTTCTGTTTGATCTTTGAAAAATATTGTTTTGTGTATCCAGCTTCACTCCTGCTTTTCCTGATAGATGTGGCAATAGTGTAACACTTTCCCTGTATGGACAGATGGTTGTTTGGGAAGTAAAACTGAACAGTACCTGTCTGAGACTCTACTATGCAACGAGAATATTTATGTCTTACAGGGAGTAGGGAAGACTGAGCCCTTCAGGACTGTACATGAGAAGTTCCTCATGATATAAACAGGTAAATTTAAGGGGAATCGTTCTGAGGTCTCAATGTTTTTTTTCTCTTTAAGGAATGCAAAATGCCATTGTGTCCTTAACATTTGGATATTAAAGTCTTACAATTATATAACAGTCTGGAATTAGCAGTGTGGAAAGAGACTCGTTAAGATAGTCTGCAATTTATTGCTGGCTGCTCCATGCTTTCCAAAATCTGGGCTACAACTGGAGCTTGACCCTGACTGAGTCATCAGCACAGCACTGACACACTAGTGCTAAACAGGGAGCAGCAAAACAAAATCTATCCCCACAGTGGTGGTGTTTCAAGACTTAAGAAGTTCTAAAGATAAATACTTACTGATAACAGCACATGAGCCTTTCAGCCTGTCTCTTTTGCCTCTTGGTTGCATGTTTTGGCAACTGTCAAAGACTTTATTGACAAATTGGAAAATGAAGGTCCAAAATGAATCCATCCAGAATCGAAATCATGATGACCCACAGGTCCAGTCAAGCAAATTTGCTTTTACTGTCTATTGTTTTAGAAAAAAGGCTACAGCTTTTTAAAGTACAATTTGGTTTTACCATGGCAGTCTTTGATGATTTTTAAAATGTGTTTCAGACAGTGAATAAATAAATGGTCCATGCTTATACCTTAATTGATTAGCTACCATCCTCTTCAATGCTCTACTCTTTTAACTAATTCCTACTTTGGAAGATGTTTGTCATTACAAACCCCCTTACTCCTTCAGCAGAGATTAAAAATGGTATCCAAAATAAGGACAGCAGTTTCTACCTTTGCCTTTGCAGGATATAATTTGGGTTTCAGACTATGTAGAGGCTAAGACAATGGTTTTACTTTTGTATTATCAATTTATCTTTTTCCATTAAGTTTTCAAGTATCGTGTGAGTTCAATTTGTTCTTCCTTTTGCACGTATGTTTTTAAAATCCCTGCTATACTTCCCTTCCAAATGACATAATTATTTCATGATGTCTTTACTTCTTTCTTGTTGTTTTTGCTGGAAACAGTGAAAATATACTTAAACAGCTCCTTGGCAGCCATGTATATCATACTGACCCAGTTTATAGCATCTGCCTTGCAACTTTGTGTACCATCATTTGCCAAACATTCTGTAACTGCACAATAATAAGAAAATAATAGTGAAGTGTTCCTACCCTTTCATGCTCTCTATTCTGCATCCCACATGTCCCACAGAGCCTGCCTAATGAAATGTTTGAGAGGTTGTTGAGTCAGCAGGGAGAAACAGAGTCAAACCCATGCTGGAAGCACTCCCTGAGCAGGGCTCAGGGCTCCCCAGGCCAAGGTCCCTCCATCAGCTGTTAAACATTCAGTGCTGCATCTGTTCCTGAGGAAAGCTGGGGAAGAGGAGCCATTAAACCCGCAAAGTTTAGGACAGAAGAAAACATCCTTTCCACAAAAGTGGAAACCCAAAAGAGCAATGGAAAACAAATAGGTAAAACAGTACCTAAACTCTTGGGATTAGGTTTTGCTTTGAGTTATGAATATGTCATTTTCCTCTGATTTTTAGCACACTGCAATTATCACTGAGGGCTTTTTGGGCTTCTAAACCTGTGTTTGTGAACAGCAAGGGTCCAATTCAATTTGGTGTACTCAGATTACTGTATAGATGGTACTCACTTATTCTAAAGACTTATTGTGCATTTTGGAGCATTAAAATAATAAATGGGTGAAGTATTCACTGAACCGTAAAATTACCCTTTTCTCTTCTTTTTGCCTCCTACTCTAGAAGATTATTGTAAAATGAATTAGTACATTTCTTTCTGACAGCTGTAGATAGAATACTTCCCTTTCTTCCTCTTCTATTCCTCTTCTACCTTCCCAGAGAGAGGTTGATATTATTCTGAAATATGCAGAAAAGAATTTAAGAATTACACCCTATTGGTTTCTGAGAACTGACTCCTACATCTTCTCAGATGTTAGATTTGTTGTGTGCCTTTTTTTTTCCCCTCAGCATAGCTTCTTCCTCAATGATTTCTGTAACTTTTCCAGTACAAAATATGATAGTCAGATTCTCAAGAATGTCTTCATTTCCCTAGACATTCTAAAGCATGGCTATTTTTGCTGGGGCATGTTAAAAATAATGGGCTATATGACCTCAAAGAGGAATGACCTAGTTGAAGCCTCAAATTAATTCTTTGGAGGATAACACTTGTCCTTGTTTTGAGTGACACTCTCATTGCATAATTTATGAGAACCAGCTCTCTGGAAGAAATAGGGACATGTAAAAATGTAATAGATAGGAAAAATTCAATAGCAGAAAACATCTTTTCAAATAGACAAGCCAAAGGGCAGGCCAGCCTTAGCTGTCCTCTTCAATGTACATCTATTTTTCAGAAGGATGATTTGCAAGGAGCAAAGCATGCTGTAAAGCCCTGTAATAAGTCTGCTAACAGGAAATTCCTTCAGTTCCAGTGCCAATGTCTTGCACCATGTCATTAATAGACCCCTTAATAGCCAAATCGTTGAAGAAGGTGCAGAAAACCTGCCTGAGGCTGAAGCTGGCCCATGGCTGCCTCTCTCACCACGGTGGTGGGTGCTATCAGCTGTGGGCTGTAGGAGCATGGTTCCCCAGCCTTGCTCTCTCCCTCCCCAGATCTTGCACTCCTTCTTGAACAGTGTCACTGTGAAACAAGAGAGGGAAAAGAGTGTTACCTTCTCAGGCTTAGAGGGGTGTTCAACTGATGTCTCCCAAAATCCTGCATCTGAGTCCGTGGGCACCGTGCTGAGGGCACATTTCTCCCTCGCTGCCGCCGACCGAGTGCTCAAACCGGAAGGAGTGGCTTCAGGCACAGTGCTCCATTTCCACATGGTTTGTGCCTGCCTTCCACTTGCCTCTGCCCTAAAGAAACCCTGTTTTCTTTTCAAAGGGGCCTGTGTCCACCATAGCTTATACAACATGAATGTTAGACCCACAGTTTTCACGGGAGTAAATCAGGTGTGTTACTATTTTATTTAATATGAATTGTTTTGCCATCCAAGCTGTATCAAAGTTTCACCACGCATGTTTAGCAACCTAAACAGTCAAATAGGACATAAAATGCTTGTATAATCTTCATGGTTTTGGGTTAATCCTAAGTTAGCTGAGTCATAACAGATGGGGAGAGGTCAGAGCAGCAGGGCCACTAAGTAAAGTCTAAATCATCAGGTCTCCCTGAACACAAAGAAAACAACATAAAATTTGAAGTCATAGACTGGGCCTAAATAAATGTACTTTTCTCCTTCTGCATGAGTTACAGCTGCAGCTGAGTAGCTTGCCACAGAAGCCATGATAGGGTGGGAGAAGCGGGGATCTTGTAGTCTCCCACACACACTGCATATCATCTCTGTCCTAAAACTGTCCTTGCAGAATAGTGTGGTGCCTCACACACCCAGGAATTGGGAAATGAGGGACATATCTAATCCATTTTATTATCAGCATATTTTTCCCCCATTCTGCAGATTTTGTTTCAGTGCACAGTTTTGTTTTAGAAGTCCCAGCCATGATCCAGATCAATGACTTTCATGGGTGTTGCTTTGAGTCTCCTCAGTCTTTGGAGAAATGTAAGTAGATCAGACAAGAATAGGTGAAAACAGGTAAAAAAATCAGAGTTTCCCAGACACAGATACTTGGTCACACCCATTCAAAGATGTACCACCTGATAACTACTGAGAAAACTGATTTTTCATTATAAGAAAATAAAGACAGGAAAACTAATTTCTGCAGTGCTAATATCCTGAAGTATTTCGAAACCAGTTTTATTCCATTAAAGCAGCTAAGCATTTTCAAGAATTGCCTGAGTGAAACCACACTTTAAAAACCATTATTTACTAAATGGAACATCATAAAACTGCTTGGTGAGGGTGGGTAAAACGTGAAGACTATATGACATGCCTTTTCAGAAATAAAAAGAGTTACAGAGGAATACTGGCTCAATATTTTGTTTGAAAAGCTTTCCAATTCTAACTGAAGGAAATGCTCTTCACTGAGACTGCAGAAATAACACAACACTTCTGAAAAGGAACAGAATGCAGAAGTTGGCATGAATGTGTCCTGCAGCATACAGTAAGCATGATAAAAATAATAAAAAAAAAAGAAGTGAAAACTTCTGGGCACATGGAATCACATTCTTCTACTATTGGGGGTTTTTTTTTTGAAATCATGAGAACCTGTAGCTATCAGTGCCTTTGCCTTTAAAGCTGTGGAGACTCACTACTCTCACACCACAGTTCTGCTGTACACCTGAGGTTGGAGAGCCTGGAGAAATCCGTGGCTGACCCTCTTCCTTTCATTCCATGGTGCACTGCAGTTGCATTTGGAGTTGGTATCAGCCCTTGCACAAACAGCAAGCACATTTTTGGATACATTTCTGGGAATACCTCACTGAGCTGCGAGAGTTTGTTTACAGAGTTGCTCAGCAGCTTCACTTTCCATTGACTTCAGTTGCTGGCTCCTCAGGTCCTCAGTTTACAAAGGGAGGAGGGATGGAAAAGAGAGTATGTGTCCTGTTACAAGAGCTGTACTTTTGTAATATTTAGATCTATTCAGAATGAGTGTTTCAGCTAATTGCTAAACACTTAACTTAAAAGGATTACCGCATTCACTCAGTAAAGGCAAAGAAAATTATAAGTCTTTCAGGATTGTCAAAGCAGCAGAGCCAGTTCTGTGCCCAGAATCCACTAAAATTTATTGGGATTTGACTGTCTAATTCCCCTAAACTTTACTGAAAATACAGGATTGTGTGCAGCTATGGAAAAACTGAAGTAGTTATTATTAGCTATGCCATCATCTTAACACACAATTAAATTTAAAAAGGCAGGCCAGATGTCACAAAATTGCTCAGAAAAGAAGGGACCTGTGCATGCAGGGAGCTTACAGTAAGAAAAAAAAAAGTCTTGTCCTACAGCAGACTAAAGTATTTTATCATTGTCTGAACCTTTTTGAACTAAAATGAGATACAGAAAATAGTTTGATCTTGAGGAATAAGACCTATTTTGTGATGAACACCTATATGAACTTTCATTTTTACCGTAGTGTCACCAAAATTATATGTTTTAATCCCAAAATGAAATGGAATAAAGTTATAATAAATGAAGTAAATAGTAACTGAGGTTACAGATAGTTAAGAGTATTCTGGACACCCTTAGGGTTAAAAATTTCACGTTAGAAGGTAACTTTTGGGTTGCAGGACAAGTACAGAGAGCTCAGAGATCTGATAATTTCTGCACTTTGGACATTTTTCAGATAATTTTTAGGATGATTTTTAGACTGTTGGAGGACTGTTTTGGGCATGTTCTTGTGGGAACTCGTAGTGTGTTTATTGGTGCAAATTTAACCCGTGAAACAAGATAACTCTGTTTATTGTAAGAAAGGATTATGGTGAGAGCTCTTCTGCTGCTGCTTTTTAAATTATGTTGTTCTTCTCTACCCCAGGAATAGTCAGAGGATATACATCCTAACTTCTTTCTCAAAATTGCTTCCTGAGCCCATCATTCTTCTCATATGGAATTAAAATAGTAGTGCTCCATCACCCATCTGGCACAGTAAATCTAATGCCTCCACATGGAGAAACCCAGTATCCACACAGAGGATCTAGGGAAGGAAAAAACCTCCAAACCACTACACAGTGTAAACATACCCCTAATACTCTGTCTTAATAGAGAGAATCTACTTTTGTGACACAATTTAACTGTGTAAAAACTGTAACACTGAAAGTTGTAAATGATTATTTAGTACCAGAGAAATTTTTCATAAAACTCATGTAAATGTGAAGATATTACATTTACACAAAAAACCTAATATCACTGCTTTGTGAAGAGAAAATCACATATCCAAACCAGCATTATTTCTAGTGAAAGCACAGGGCACTTCCAGACTCACTGAAGAAATTATAAAAGTTGGCTATGGGCATAAAATGGCACCTTTTGCAAATCCTGCCTGACACAATATACTTGGCTGTCTCAGCACCCGTTCTAAATCTGCATTTTCACTAGGACAGCATTAAGCCATTGCCTAATACTGGCCCCTATCATCCCCTTTACTCCAGATGAGATAGGCTCTAGATAGCAGAGCAGTGTGACTCACAGAAACCCCTTCCTGCATGAAATTCCCAGTGCTGGCTGCCTAGTATGTAATATTGATTGAAAAGCCCTTCTAGGCTACATGCCAGGACTACATCTAGCCTTGAGCTTAAGATCTCTGGGCAGGCAGAAACAATCAGAAGGAAAAGCCAAGGAGCTATGACTAACCCTGCATTAGGAACATCTTTTTAACCCGTGCCTAACCCCATTGCATCTGCCCTTGCTGACACCGTGTGTTGACCCACACCCATTAGCATCTTAAAGCTCATTAGTCACAACACAACGTCGCTAATCCAAAAATTAATTCTTAGTTCTCCTAGCAAGTGAAATTCTAACCCCTGGTTGTTTTCCTGTATTTATCCATAAAACAGTTACTCTGTCATGAGACCCAGTCTCAGCAGTGGCTCAAATCCACCCCCAGTGGAGTCTTTTCCTGTGTCCTTGTTGTCCTGAGTTTTTCACCATCACATTTCAGATAAGTTAGAGAGACTGGATTCACACAAGAGCTCCTTGCCCAATTTATCCATGTGGAAAGCTTTTTTCTTACATGGAGTTATAGTTCTGCAGTCTTTAACATGTCTGAACGCTAATTTCAATCCAGCAATGTACTGATTTTCCTCTAATCTGAAATTCTTGGCAACTAAAAGAGCCTAATTAGGGTGTTTCTGTTGGCACTAGTTCTTATTCTGTAAGGGGGAAACATGTTCCAATTGTATGGAGTTCAGGTTCCTTAAACCCCGCCAGTTAAAACACAGATTTGAACCCAACTGAGCATCCTCTCTGGGCAAGAGAACTAATTTTATGTCCAACATTTTGACACAAAACTAGGCAAGCAGCTTCATATGGAACTGCTTCTTGCCTCTCATCTGCATTAAACTTAACCCTAACACTAATCTTAGCCTTGACCTTAATCACAGGCCAGCAACAGCAACCAGTACAGACAGAATAAACTCGTTGAGTCCTAAATGAAAACTATGATCCCACTCAGAAAACAAATAAAATCTGGTTTTGAGGCCCCTCAGTTCAAGCCCTGGCCCTGATTTGATCAGTAGCCCTAACATGAAGCTTTGTTTCACCAGTCCTCCTACAGGACATAAGCTAGAACCCTACAACTGTCTGTTCTTAAACCTGTGTAATAACCTTAGTTTATAATCTCCTGTCATCTGCAGCAAAATCTCACCTGCAGTCCTTGAAAAAGGCGTATTAAACATCTTTACTTTTGGCGCCTCATTAAAGCAACCAAACAAATTGACTCAAACCAGAAGAATTATCTGTTTTGAAGAACCTGCCTCTCAGACTGAACATCACGAGCAACCTAAGCAGAGGCAGCAAAAAAACCCCCAATTTATCTAAATGGTTCCCCTCGCCCCAGCAAGTTTCCGCCTCTGATTGAAAGACGCAGGTTGTCCAGCTGGAGTGAAGCTCTGCCTGTGCATCCCAGGTCTCACCATCAGTCAGCTGGCAGCTCACTCATCGCTCCTGAGAGCTGAGCCAGCACTGGGAAACCTTCAGATCTGCCCTGGAGCCCTGCAAAGCATGAACCACACCAGCTGCTCGGGGTCAAGTAAGTGACTACTTGGCAGCTTAGCCTGCCACGGTGACTTTCTGTCTTCAGGTGATTCCTCACTGGAATTTTTTCTCCTGCTCTTGGCAATTTAAGTAGCGCTGCTCGGGGCCAGCTGAGGGACACGTGGCTGTAAATTTGGCTTAAATGTAAATGAAACTTCTTAGTTCTTTATACAAGTAAAAATCCAAGTTAGAAAAAGGTAAAGTGAATCATTAAAGAGGAGAATTACTTAGTATAATTATTACTGCTAAAAGCACAGTGCCATTTTGCATGTTTAACAGGAAGCTTTTAGGTATAAGATCTTCCAGGCAGCTTCATTCACTAAAGTAGAATCAACTTCAGGCAGCTATACAAGCCCTTTGAAGTGTAAGATCACCTGAGTTCAAGAAGGAAACGAATAATTTAAATACTAACAGTCGAGCCAAGTCAATTTGAAACATAGCAAGTGGGGGAAGCAAAGCTGTATAGGTTGGAGTGCTGCATTTGCCAGGGAGGAATAAAGTGAGGCCTGGCAGAAAATGCAACAGTCCTTAGGTGTCCTTAGGTATCCTGAGGAGTCCTTAACTGTCCTGCTCCCCCATAATCCTAAGGATCCATTCAGACATCTCGAAGTACAGATACATTTTGATCTTTCTCTATTACTCTAGGAACATTTCTGGTGATTGACGACCTCCTGGATAGTTGCATTGTTGTGGAACCCCCCAGAATAAATGGCATTGCAGAGATGTTTGGACAGAGAAGGTATCAGTATTCTTATGTGGTCAATAAACGGGACCCATCACCTCTTCAGAGGTGGGATTGTTGCTTTCTGCATCTGATGCCCAGCTGACTTTTTTTTGACGTGTATCACAGCTTTACTCCCGGTAAGGTGAGCGTTAATGCCATATTTCCTTTGCTACAGTTCATTTTCCTTCATTTGTAACTATTTCACTGGCTCAAATGCTGTTAATCCTTGTACAGAGAAAATATTATACACACAGGGTTCAGACTGTTGTAGTCACCCAGGGTGAAATGGCTGATTGTGACAGCAATGCTCAGGTTACTCTGACCCAGTTCCTTACTGAATGATGCATAAGGGAAGACCATCCAATGGTGGCCAGCACAAACCTGAAAGTTAAGTAAGACTTGGTAGAACTTTAGGTCACTGTGGACAACAAATCTATTTGATGGCAAGTGTCCTTTTTGGTACCTCTTTCATCTTGGAAGCGGAAACACTTCCCGTTGAGATCAAAGGGAAAATGTTACTGACATTCCCTATACATACCTAACATCATCAGAACTTCAGGTTTAATTAGATGAAGAATTTTGTCCACATGAAAAGCCAAACAATGGTGTGTGTCACAGCTGAACTCAACAGTTTCCTGGATGTTGCTGGGATTAGTAGTCAAAGCCAAACGCAACGCTCAGATAAATACCAGACACCAGGTGCTTGGTGTCTTTGGACTTAAAACAGCCCAACAATATTCCCTTATACAGGGCTACTTTTCAGTTTGTGGCTTCTGCTCAAGAAGGTCACAATTCGGTGTGCATTAGGCAATACTTTAAATTAATAACTCCCATTTGGAAAACTGCCATCATAAAGCTCAGTTAACAAGCTTCTCCTTTCTTTTGAAAGCAAAACCTGCAGGACAGGACAATACCTATGAGCTGCCCATGAAACCAGACCCCAAGCTATGGTTCCTCTCATGCTATGGTCAGTTCACAGTAGTTGTTGTGACAAACCCTTTAGACAGAGGAAAGATCATCTCTCTATTGCATTGGTGCAGCTTATCTGCCTTTCTAGTTTTAAGAGACAACAGATATGCAAGGTCATATTAAATGCCCAAAGACCCATCCAAAACTTTGTGCCTTTTCAAAATTCTCTGTGTCACTTCTGACTCGTTCCAAGACATTATTAATCACCATTCTGTTGGTGAAGGTCTCAAAAGAGGTTTGGCATATAAGGAATTTTAAAAGAGAGATTGTACAGAAGCATCTATAAATTAAACAGACAACGACAAAGAGCAGTAGTGTTAGAGGGAAGAGATAATGTGGAAGACAGAATAACAAATAGTTGACAAAACACATGAAAAAGTTGTTTGGAATTTCTTTAATTTTTTTTTACCTTTGAGAAAGGAAACCTGGACAAGGAGTTCTGAGAGGAAAAGCAGACATGACAGGCATAGATAATCAGAAAGATGGGGAAGGAGCTACAGAAGAGCAATCAGGAAGGGAGGAAATCATTCTGGGAGAAAAAAATAGACAGTCACAATTAACAGGAATAATAAGAGACATGAAGGAGAGAAAACAGTGAAAGGCAGAAATCAGCAACCGTGACATATCCTGAAAATAAGAAATGGCAAATTGACAGAAAGTTGTCCAAAGTGAAGAAAAAAAAAAAAAAGGATCAAATACAACTCTGCTTAGAAGACCCCAAAAGACCTTTACACTGTTAATACTGTTAATGGCCCTAGAGTTTCTGACTCCTGCTAGCACCAAGTGAGGAAAAGGCACCTGAGGGCCCCTTGGTCTGAAGCCAGCCAGCAGCACTGCAGAGCTCCCACTTTTTTTTCTTCATTATTTTAATTTTTTTAGTTGTTTTTACTACCAATTACAAATCTTTCTCATTGTGTCTTTTCTAGGGGGAAACCTGGCTTAACCAACCCACTTTTTTTATCTGTAAATTCTTCCTCTTACAGTGTTTACCTTTTTTTTTTTTCACTATCAAAATTATCTTTATTAGTTGTGTCAACTTCTGAGGCACAAAGTATTCTGCATCACCAGATTGGACCTTAGTTAGGAATTTTGTATATAACAAGCATTTTAAATTATTAATATATTGTTTAATTCACCAGCTTCTACCTTCACTTTCCCTTACTATATCAAGACTAGATTCTTCACTAATTTCTGTGGGTGGTTTTTCTTGTTTGGTTTGTGATAGAAACCTCTAAGTGGACAATCTGTTTATTTAACTAATTTCTAACAGAAGTAAATAATAATACATCAGTTACATGACAGTCAACATTTTCCTTCTTCCTGAGGATTTCCAATAACTTTGTGAACCTTCAAAATCCTTCTAAAAACCTTATGTGATTTTCCTGCTTTCCAGCACTCTGTGAGATACCACTGAGGTAGCCAGTGAGTTTCTTTTTCAAACACATCTCGCCCTGAAACTTCAGGATAATTGTAGTTTTTCCCTATTACTCATTTACAACAACAAAGGAGCTCAGCAGGTCTGTGGGAAACTGAAATAAACTGGGAAAGAGGCCGAGATGGAAATATTTCAGTTGCAAATCTCTTCTCAAAAATGAAGGATCGGTTGCAACCAAGTTGGAGATACCTCAGTTTGTTAGTTCGGTATGATACCTGATATTTTTAAAATCACAAATGAGCAGATGTTCCTTATCTGAGAGAATTGTGTTTTTTTCCAAAATAGCCTTCCATGACAGCATGAGGTCTGGGGAAATATCAACTTCTGCTGGTTCTTATAGTGGTGCCTCTGGCTACGCCTGCTCCAGAAAAAAGAACTTTGCCTGAGAATGTGCTTGGGTCCAAGTGATCTGGGATGGCTTATATCAATGCTAGACAACTGCTTTCAGTCTCCAAAAGGAGAGATTCCAAGAGGTTTGCCTGCAGGGATTGGCCACCACGGCTGTTAAACTGCCAAAACCCCAAAATGTGCCCAGGACTTGTTTGGGTACACCACTGTTTGTAAGAGGATGAATTAATGCCAGGTAAAGCTCTGTTTACTAGCACAGACATTCACACCCCAGAGCTTGGAAATGTTCCTGGCATGCTTGGATTTAGTCATTTAGACACAGCCTGAAGGTATAACAGCATTTCAAGGGAACCCAAGCATTAGAGATGTGTTTTATGACCCTTATGTAATGTGTAGATCTTCTCTAACTGGTGTCCTGGAATCTCCATGGGAGCAATTAAAAATATAATGGCACTATTCCGTCTTTGCGTAACACAGAAAGGAGGGAACAAACAAATGTGGGGTGTTTGGGCTTTTTAATAAATCACTGGTTTGCCTGAAGCATGTTCTAACTAAGCCACACAATGGACAGATCAGAAATTTGCAAATAAAAAAAAAAAGTGATTGATAGGGGATATTACACAGGTCTTTTCAATCAGTCAAGTGACAAGATCGTTCCTGTTCACCTTCAAAGCAGTTGTGAAATTTATCGTCGTATTACATGCAAAAGTTTCCTTTTGTGGATCCAGAAAACATTCCAAACCACCCACACCACCCATATTCTCACAGACTCTATAAATTTTGGGAAAGTGCAAGTTCAGATCCATTCCAATTGCCAGAAAAACACACCAAAAAAAGGGGAGCAAATATAAACCAGAACAAAAATCTAAATAAAATACTTTGGAAGGTTCCCTTATCCCATTGTATTCCAGTAAATTATGCATGCTTTCCTGTGTGTTTTGGCACCAGAAAAAAATACAAAGCTGCCTCTTATTCTGCAAACACAAGGAATATACAAATCCATTAAAACAAGTCACTTGAGCTCTGCTTTGAAACCTTTCAAGCCATTCATGTCATTCTGACACCCTGTCACTTCAAAGTGAGAATGTAACATTTAATCGCAGGAAAACCGGTTTGTTGCACTGGGCTTTACAAGGTGTAACACAGGAAAAGAGCTGTAGAGAATCCTTCAGGGTTCACCTTGATTTTTTTTGATTTTTTTTTCAGAAGTAGAAACACTTCAGAGAAATGCTTTGGCAAACGCCTCCTTTGTGCAATCTGGAAATATTTCTAGTACAAATAGAGACGTGCACATATATGGGCTGTGCCTGAATGTGGGACCTATGGGAAATGACTGAAGAAGAAATAAGATTTACTTAGTGGATCATCATCCTGGAACTCATTAACAACAACAACAAAAAAATTAAATTATTTTCTACCCCCAGTCTGGTTGATCTGAATGTTCTCCTAAATGCAATTGTCAGAAGGACTGGGTGATTTTTTGAAAAGCAGGCTGTAATCGGTCTGGCTGCCTTTCAAATGTATATAATTGTTTCAGAATGAGCGAAGAGCATGATGAGGCCATGTGAGGCCAGCAAGAGGAGAGGAGGGAAAGTTTGGATTAGAGGCTTCCTGTATGGAAAACATCTGCACTGGAGCTGGAGATGCTGTGCTTTCACTGTAGCTTGGCTTGGATGCTTAGAGAATTACGTGAGTGATGCAGCACCCATTGCTCACCCAACCTGTGCTGGGTACACTGCTTTGGGTGCTCCAGGGGTGCAAGAGCATGTTCAGAAGCATGTTCCCCTTTTCCAAAAGCAGTTACCCTATATAGGGGTGGTTACTCGAAACAAGCTTTTGAAACAAGTGTATTTTATCATCAGTTTGAATATCAGCTTCCCTCTGAAAAATGAAGTCATGTAAATTATTCACTTCATAGATCTACCAGGATGGATGCTTGAGACTTGAAGGTTTTCACGAAATGTAATTATAAACTGGAAAGGGTTTTTGTTTTGTTCTTATTTTTTTCTAAAAATTGTACCTTGTCAGTTCTAGTGACCTTCTGGGGCAAATGGTGTAACTAAGATAACATTTTTAAGAACTTTTTGCACGTATATCTCACACCTAAAGTGGATCAGCAAAAGTCAACTCACTTCACTAAAAAAACCCAACAGCAATGGAGTCCATAAGAACCAAAGAAAGAGAGATGCAAATCCAATAATTTTCCAAATTTCTCTTATGAAAGTGTTAACTTATTTTAAATGATCCTTGTGCTTTCCATTTCATAGATAACAGATTTCATAACTGGTATAAGCACTATTTAAGTACTCATGCTTGGGAAGAACATCTTGAAAACAGAAGTGATTATATACCTCATCCTGCTGACATCCTGAAGGGCTCTGTCCTCCTATAGACCATTTTAGATTTTATCTCTCTATAAAAACCCTTCTCACTCAGGCTCTTCCCCTTTCACCCCAGCACCTTCCACCCCAGCCATGCCATACACAGGCTGCCAAAGCCACAGGAACAAAAGGTAACTTCTTCAAAGTTAGGCAGCACATAATTTCCAGAAGACTGTTCTCCAATTACACAATTAATTAAGGACAGAGAAGATGCTCTTATGTTGTAGGAGTTGCCTTAGGAAAAAATTTTATGGTAATACAGTTAACAGGAACAAGGACATAGAAGAAAACACAGAAGATCAGAAGAAACTGTTTCTGTGGCTAGATGTGATAGTTGATCACTGTGATATTACCATCCTGCTGTTCTGGTGTTTATCCTACCAGAAAGGTCCATAAGAGAATAACAACATTTCAAGAACTGGAAAACCAACCTTACAGGATGAGGATACTAACGGAGACCCAGTGAACTGATGTATCAAAAATATGCTCAGCAGGAGCTTGTTCATAGTCTGTAAGAAAGAAAGAAGCAAAGTGTGTATTAATTTATCCGATAAATGCAAAATAAGATCTAATAAGTGACTTTTAAAATATTTGAAAAAACAAAATAAAACAAAAATTAGTATTAATAATTAGCTATCAGTGTTGTTTTTCATTTTATGGCACACATTCAAGTCCTTGGAGACTTTCCAACAGGGCTTGTTGTCTCCTAGAGCTGATAAAGCTCTGGCAGAAATGGACTTGTTACTAAGTGCTACTAAACTCACTTGGAACAGGTGGCAAGCCCTTTAATTGTATATGATTTTTAACTCTATACAATTTCTGATCAGTAACATGAAAATAAAATTTAAGACTGATTTCTATTTTAAATCTTTGTTTCCATTTGCCATTTTGGGATCATCATTCTACAAAACTGACTGGAAGCATTTTTGTTTATGTGGCATGAATTGTTGTTCTGAATCATAAAATCCTATGAGGAAACTTCAATTTCTTCTCTAATTGTTTCCACTTTAAAAATCAGTTAATTTCTAATATAGAAATATTCACTCTGACTTTGGTATTGCCTTCTAGGATGAAATAATACCTTGTGTGTTTGGTAAGATAATCAATTAGATTTCAAATAATCGACAGAGCATCATATTCCCCAAACACTGGATTACTCAAGACCAAACTGAAATGTCCACTTGAATTATCTTTGCACTTGAATTTAAATTTATCTCCTTAGTAGCAAACTAGCAAAGACTGGGAAACCAGCATTGCATCTAATTTTTACTGTATTAAAAATCAATACACAGTTTGTATCTGGGATCTTAAGACCATTCTTTATGTGCCTTATATACTTCCACAAATATGGGGACTTCTGAGTGCTCTCCTTTTGCACAAATTATAACTCTTGTCTTGAGGAAAAGAAAACAGGAGCAGATGTAACAGCATTAGAGAAGTTCCTGCTGATTTGGTGAAACTTTGATTTGCTCTACAGCTCCTCCACATGCAGCAGGTGTAACTATCCATTTCCTCCTCTGATAGTCTCACAAATTGCCACCTAAAAGGAGCAGAAAGTTCTTTTCTGCCTCTACTCTGCAACATGTCATATCACCAGACAGATTTGACTTGCTCTGACTAGTCTTGATGACATCTGTCTGTCATCACTGGGGTGAAAAAATACGATTCTGGAGAAAACACATTGGTAAAACTGGAATGGAATCTCACATATTATAGATAAATGTTTCTGAGTTTAATCATGGTAGGTTGAGAGTTTTACTTCTGGACACTAAGAAAGGATGTTATTTCCTCAGTCAGAAAGAGGAAGACTTAAGAAATAAGAGTGGACAAGTTTTTATAAAAGCATATTCTTTAATTTTCCTTAACTGTAGAGACATGCAAATATTCTCTGTTTCTCCTCTCTGATAAAAGAGGATAGAGGGCTTCTTTTTTGAAGCTTGTTTATTTAGTGGCATCCCTTGTTTTCCATGTCAGATGTTTCCCTGTTTATTTTTCATGGAAACACTTATTTTCTGCAGCTTGTTCTGTTTTGAGTGAAAGACTGAAGTGGAATTGTCTGTGACCACCAAACAGCAGCAGGAGGAAGACCTCTGCTTTCTCATTATCCATTTGTAAATCAGACCTTTTCATTACATTTGCAGCCTAGGAGAAGGGAGAGTGGAACTGAAGAAAATATGGATTAGGAGTTGAAACAAAACATTGTTTTTTCCTACCAAATCAGTCATTAAAATGCATTGTTATCTTGGTCAACCTTTGCTACCTGAAAAAAATGCAACTTGTTAAATAAAGCATATGGAGTAATGAATAGCTGGCTTAAAAAAGAAAAAAAAAAGGCTTTGTATTCTAACTATACTGGCAGAGTGTCTAAATCATTAGCAAGAGGCTTCAGGGCTAGCAATTTGTCTACATGTGACTACATCACTTAAAGTTGTCCTTAAATAACAGCAGAGAATGAATTCTGGGGCACAAAACACACAGCCAATGCTTCCCACCTAATACAGCTCAGGAGAGTGATCTCAGCCCTCTCACAGAAAAGTTTTAATGGAGCAAAGCAATGGGCTCTTCCTGTTGCTAAGAACAGCAGGCATGGTGAGTAAGAAAAAGCAAATGCAACAAATCAGCGAGATGTTGAAATAACCTTTCCAATGAGGAAAGAATGAGACACAGAAAAAGTCAATCTAAGTGAAAGTATCTGTTGCATTTTCGTTCTTGGTAGAGGGCGGCTCGAGCTAAAAGGCTAAAACCATCCTCGACTCCACAGTCACTGATTGGCAGTAAGAACCAAAGTGCACAAGAGCTGCACAGCCCAGACGAAGCCAAGCCATGTGTCCCACCTGAAGGCCAGCACAGGGCTCAACAGCTTCCTTGGATTTAAGCTAGCACAGCCAGCACTTGCATGATAACTGTCCCAGCTCAGACCAGAAGCAGCAGAGCTTCACTCATGCCCAAACCCTGCCTTTTGGCTGCCTGGGGACAAAGCTGTCATTTGTTCTTCTACACTTCATTGGCTTGTCTGGAACCACCCGTGGTGTTCTCACTGAAAATTCAGCCTAAGCCCCTGGAGACCTCTGAGAAACCCTCTGAATGTTGAACATTTAGCGCCACAGAGGTGCCTGTCACAGGACAATTATGCTCAGAGCACTTAGAAAAGTTCTTCAAGCACTCATTTGGGTTGAGGTGGAAGCTTCTAAACCCTGTTATCACAGGGAGGCTTGGAAGGCAGGACAGCATTGCTTTTGCTGCAGAACTGGGCTCCCCTGCCTTACTTTCCTATTGTGCCTATAGAGCACACCTTACTTACCAAAATAAACAATTTTTTCTTTATTATAAGAGATATAGGAATGCGTAGATCCATTAGGGCATCACCTGGCATTGCCTGGGTAGCACATCCCTCGAGTGAAGGCAGAACATCTACATTATTTTTATAATATTTATAATGTTTCATTATTTTTAGAACTCTTGGAATTGACTTCCTCCATGGACTGTTGCAGGGAAAGATACCATGAATTCCAAAACAAAATACTACTCACAGTACAAAGAGGTATTTTGCTTGTGTTCAGCACTTCTTGTTTTATATGGATGGTTGGATCGTATTAGTTACTTAATAAGACAAAGCTGAGTTGGAATTTAATGGATCTGGAGGGATTTCTGGTTTCCTTAAAACGTCAAGAGTATTCACTCTTTAAAATTGAAAAAAAAAGCAGAATGACATTCATGACCCTATTGGGATCTGCCTTGCTCAACACAAACCAGTACTTTTTGATGGTGATCTACCTCTTTAGCTTGAATTAGTTTGTTCTCTGCAGTGGTGTTTCATGCTCACTTGTCACTTTGAGGATGCCACGGGATGTTTTAAGGCTGGAGAGAAGGCAGGTGTAGTTCTTGGGCTCGGGAGATACGCCAGCCCACAGAAGGTAACCACGCACGCTGGCAGAGCAGTTGTTCACCGTGTTGAACATCATAGAATAACAGAATTGATTGGGTTGGAAAAGACCTCAGAGATCATCTGGTCCAACTCCAGTCCATTTACTAGATCAGGGCACTAAGTGCCACATCCAATCTCAGTTTAAAAACCTCCAGGGACGGTGAATCCACCCCCTCCCTGGGCAGCCCATTCCAATGCCTGACCACTCTCTCTGGAAAGAGTTTCTTTTGAATATTCTGCCTAAATTTCCCCTGGCACAGCTTGAGCCTGTGCCCCCTTGTCCTACTGCTGATTGCCTGGGAGAAGAGACCAATCCCCACCTGGCTCTATTCAACCCGATTTTATGAAAATCCTGGTAATATATATATTAAGGACTTATGTTTTCCAAAACTTGGACTTATGCCAGAGCATATTGTAGAGAGTGCTCTATAACTTTCTGACACATAAACACAAGCTGTATGTATATGTCCAGATTTCTGACATTGCTGTAAGTTACTTTTTTTTTTTCTGCTTTAAAGGACATTTCAGCTAAAAACTGCTGTATTTCACAAGTACTTAGTGTCACCTTGTAAATATGAGACCACAAAATAAGTGACAAAATGAAAAACTAACACCGAGAAATACTTTTGTAATCTGAAGATCACAAACATTTTTCTGAAATAAAGCAAATTTCGTTTATTTAGATTTTCTTTTTTGAGGAAACTGCAGTACAAGGACATTTATGATTTCTGAACAGCTCTTTCTGTGTATCTGTAATAAGGGGAAAATGGTTTGGTTTTATTTTTAAAGTTTCCCTGCATGCACAAGGACTAACAATAATAGGTGAATAGCTTTGTTCTGTTTATTTGGGACTTGCTTGTACTCAACACTACATAAGACAAGTGTAGAGAGCATTTTTATGCTACTTAAAATATTTTCTCTTTTGAAAGACAGAAGAACCCTAAGCAATTAAAGCACACTCCTGTAGCATTTTAAATACTGTAACACAGACCTGAAAAAATTGAATAGTTTCAACACCAGTTGTGCATTCCCCACAATTCTTTTTGTATTTTTATTTTGCTAGCCTGTTGCTTTGTCCCCTGGCAAAACCTGTTTTATTGTATTAATCAGGAAATTCTTGCTTTAGTCAAAGAGAAACATGTGGAATGACTCTCTCATATTTCTTTTTTTTTGTGGGGAGGAAAGCAAGCAAGCAGACACAAATGTGAAATATGTTTTCATTTCTTCTGACCCCCTTTTTTCTAGTTAATAGATTTTGTTTGCATGTATGCATATAAGGCAAGAGATAAGAGAATTAAAGTACTGAACCTTGCAGCTTTTGACTACAGAGAATTGGTGGAAAACATATTAATGAAAAAAAAAAAGCTGGGAGTTTCTGTATAACTCAAATCCTTTATTTTTAGAATGGGGAAATAAATGAAAGGCTAGGGAAAAAATAAGGCACATTTGATAATAAAATGTGAATATTTATATTTATGACCTTTCAATGCAGTTTTCAATGACTCTGTACTAGGAATGACAAAATCTGTACCACTTCATTCAAGGCATGCCCAGAGTTAGCAACTAGTTCATGTAATAAAAAAGTGCTCTTTGACTTTACTTTTAAAGAGTACTGGAAAATGCATTTCAGCAATGGACCACTTTACTGGATTAAATTAATTTACAATGTATGTCTCAAAGGATTTTTTTTTCTTAATTCAGAAGAGGAAGTGATTTATGAAATATTTATATGTTTTTATGGTATTAACTCAGGTAGTTCTCTCTTACAGTTTCAAGCAAGGCCCTACAGCAAACCCTGTGCCTGACTCCTCAACCAGGTTAGACCCCTATGAATACGGGTTCACACCTTTACCAGTCAAAGCTGACACCTCTGAGGTTTTTTAGGCTTAACCAGTTGTGTCCCTTAGGAGTAATTTGCTTGCTGAAAGCAAGCCAGGCTGAAAAGTACTTTTTCCCCCCCTGTTTGTGTGACTAAAACTTCCCTGTGAGTTGGAAGCTCCTGTGCTATAGAGCCTGTGAAGGTGTTTAAACCATGTGCATGTTCTTGCATTAAAAAAAAAAACAAACAACCAACCAACCTGACCCAAAAATCCTCAGATCATATCTATCTTGTTGCTATGTATATCCTCTTGGATGGTTTTGATAGATTGGGCCTGTCTCTGTTCACACTACTGAGAGCCGTGGCATAAGTCTTTATGGAAAGTCACAAAGGTACACAGGGAAAAGATTCATGTCTTTTAGCATTTATATTCTAATCATGTTTTTCTAATTCAAAATATAGATGTATCTCAACATCTGAGGCAGAGTGAAGTGTTTCTTTGCTAAAACCCTGCTTCTGTGAAGCTTGCCAGGCAATCAAGTAAACAAGAACTGTCACATTAACACAAATTAAATTTTTCTTTTCCTTTGTGGGGGACTACTGCACCATCAGGAGCTCAGCTCAACACAAGCCAGAGGTGTTTGTCCTGCTCAGAAGGATCTCCAGAGCTTGGAAGCACGTGCAGGGATGGTAAGGCAAAAGGGAAGCTTCTGCCATGAATATTTCTGATTGACCAGGATTGATTATTCACCTCACAAAGCTGTGAGATAAATAAAATTGCCATTAAAAGGTAAAAATGAAGACTAGCTTAAATTCAGATGACAGAACAGAAAGAGAAGAAAAGATGTAAGCCAGGTGGCCTGAACTCTGTTTAGGTATCATAATTGCTTCAGTCGAACAACATGATTAAAAGAAATTCATAGGATAATTTTTTAATTGATATAATTTGTCTCTGAGTTTAATCTCTGATCTCTAAGATCTCTGTTCATTTTGGCAGGAAATTACAGACTGAAGAATCCAAATATTTGCTGCTAAAAAGGCTTGTGAAACAATTTTCTGCTGTGGTGGTAGAACAAAGGACAGAGCAAGTGTTCCCCTAACTGTGAAAAGGTAACTGGGGACAAAGAGATCTCATAATCTGACGCTCATATGCTGAAATGGTTTATTCTTTAATGAGTCTGGAGTTTGCAGGATTAACACTAGTATAGAACTGCCAACAAATAGCATCCCTGGCACTATAACTAATGAACTTGACTGTTTCACTTAGAAGGAAAAAATTGTGTTTTAATTAAAATAGCAACTGAAGGGTGTCAGGAGAAACTAAAACTGCAATAAAACACTGTTCAGAGAGGAGGCTGTGAGAGTAATTGAACCAACTGCACATAAAAATGTAACATTTTGGCCCTTCAAATGCTCAGGAAATAGGCAGATATGTTCTGGGCTGATTACAGCTTACAGTTTACAGCATGATACTGATAAAGCTATCACAGATGTACACCAGGGAGTGGAATGAAGCAATTTTGCTCATCTAATTAGGCAGGGGAACAGCAAGAAGTACTTGGGAAAACGTCTGTTGGCAGTGGTCATGGATGCTCCCTCAGAATGTGATCATATTCCCGGGACAAGGGGTTCACCAACAGAAGCTGCCCTGTGTTTTACTTCTAGCACTGCCAAGGGGATGCTGTGGGAGAGGCACAGGCCAGTAGGCAGCACGTTTCTGTCCCAGACAGAGAATCCAAGAACAGTCAGCAACTTCCACAACAGCCACTACCCATTACATCTAATCAGTGCTCTGCAGACGGGCTGAGCATACTCCCATCCTGAGCACCTTTCTGCCATCCTTCCACAGCTCCTGCCTCTGTATCCAGTGGATAACTTTGGCATTGCTCCCAAGAGCCTGGCAGAATGATTTACCAGATGCTCTCACACCTACCTTCGTTTGCTGATTTAAATCAAGATATCCAGGGCAGTGAAGCTGCATTCCAGCTGATCATCTGGGATTAGAGAAAGGAGGAAACTCCTGGCTTCAGGACCTGTTCAGTTAGATGAGGCAACAGCGTGTGCTGATCCATGGTTGTCTTCTTGGCTGCCAGACACCCGATAGAAACACAGCTGCTGTGAAAAACTCAAGAATCATGCAAAATTTAGCTGTCCTGTGCATGTCTGAGCAAAATATCACCCAAATGAATAATGGATTACCTTTTCAACCAGCAGCCTTGTCATGCAAGGTGTTGGAGGCCTCAGTATGAAACACTGCTTTACCAAGGAGGGTCTTGAACCAGATTTGTAACAGTCTGATGCTGTCAAGTGTTGCTGGCAGCCACTCAGTATGCAGTGGCCATTATGGAAAAGCAGGACACAGAACAAACTTGGAATCAATGCAGTGATCAATCCATCCCATGGGACCTCAGAGCTGGCAGAGAAGATACATGAGGCTAAATGGGGTAGCTTTAAAACACCAGTTCAAGCAGAAAAACATACAGAATTTTCACAGGTGAGAGCATGACATCTCACTGCTAAACTGGAGAACTACAGACACAAGGAACTTAAATGTGACTCAGACTGGCAGTCCCACTGCTGCAGCCTGGAACATTCAAGTGTCTCACTGAGTGACCAGGTGAATAAACCCAGACCATGTCTCTGGGGCCCAGGAGCAGGTGCCTGGCACTGGGACACAAATGGCTCTGCGACTCCAGGTTCCATCTCTCATGCTGGCCAAAGACAGCGTCTGTGTGCGGCTTCAAGTGTGTACTTTTAAGGGAGCTACACTTTTAAGGTTTATTTTTGTAGCTTGAAATGACAAAACCACTGTTCCACACAACAGTTAGAAGTAGAAATAAGCCAAATTTCCTACAAATATGCCAACTGTTTCTCTTATTTTTTTTAGATTTTGGTGCTGCATGTCACCGATCTCTGACAGGATTCACTTTGAAAGGTGGAGGGAAAAACGACCTGTTCCCTCACCTCAGTGTTTGAGGAGGTCCTACAAGTACCCCCAAATAACCAGATGTGATTTGCTGTAAGGCCTCCTAATCTTTTCTTTGAATGGAACACTGCATGTGGGGAGTGTATTTGCACTCATCAGTGTTTTGCAGTGAGATTTAATCACGATTAATGCACAGGATTAAAGAAATGTTATTTTTTTAAAACCAAAACCAAACAAATCCAGGTGTCCTGCTCTACCGTGGGATAGAATTGATGGCTGGATTATCCATTTTGCATCTTTATAGTTTGTCATTGACATTTCTTGGTGCTTTTAACAAAACTATGAGCAGGAGGAACATGTGAATTTTGTCATGAATGGAACATGGCCATGTAGATTTTTTTTCATCCCTACCAAAATCCTCCACACATAAGTGAAATTAAATAAAGAGGATTCTAACTTAGAGGTTTTAGGTTGTAGCCAAGACTTCTTTCAGCTCTAGGACAAGATTTAAACAAAAGAAGTATCTAATTGGCTCTTACTGCAGTAAACTACTTAAATTTTATAAACAATAACAATCCTCCCAGATGGCAGGATTTTTTTCCTCTATTTCATTTTTGTTTTTCATGAGTTAAAGAATAAAGTTGAAGTATCCATTTTGTTAGTAAAATACAGTTAAAAAAAGAGTATTTTTATATTTATCAAATTCAATGCATTCACTTACAATGCGAATTAAGTAGAGCATAAAAATGAACATTCATGGAAAAGAAAAAAGATGGGATTTGCTGCTTCAGGATGTTTTGAAAGAGGGATACACACATCCTGAGCTTTCAATATGAGTGTTTTCTAGAAGGCTGTCTGGGGTGAATTGTGTCCCTTTAAGTAATTTTAGTGAAAGTTGCAATATATGCAGGGTTCTGGTGGTGAAGAGGATATTCTGCTTATCACATGTTGCATTTGGTATCAGCAACCCAAATTGGCACGAAGTACCTCATGTTTCCCATTGCTAGGTCTGGCCTCCTACACATTCAGGAAAATTATGGGCTTTATTGTTTCAAATTCTTGCCTGTTTTCCATAGGATCTGACCCTCTTCCATGAGGCTGGAATGTTTAGGGAGGAACTCCATCAAAAGAAACTTGGAAGTTTATGCATGTCTGCTCATAACAAGCTTTAGTGGCCAGAAAAGTGTTTTATATTTAGTCCATTTGCCAGTTTTCTAGCTGTGGTTGACAGAAGTAATTAGTGTTGTGAACATATTCAATCTCTCACAAAATTATTTCCTTTAATCAACCTTTACACTTCTATTAAAATTTGAGGAAAAGATTTTCCTGAGCAACAATACTTAGAGCTATAAATCCCCATATATCTTAAATAAAATTAATTAAAGGTTTTAAGACAGCTTAATTAAAGGTTAAGGACATAGAATCACTATATTTAGCACAGGGGTCAAATCCAAAGTTCCTTTTTGGTCAAAAAATTCTGATTTACAAAAGAGAAATAGACTTTTTAAAATCCCTTATTCACATGAGTAGCATGCATGTAAGTCAACGGGCCTTTTGTTTATTCTAGACTTCAGTGGAAAACCCTCAAAACTTAAGAATGTGTTTCCAAACTGACCCCTAAACCAAAGCCAGTTGGTTACCTCAGTCCTCCAAATGGTGTTGGTGTGATTTGTGTCAGTAATTGAGGTTTGGACTAAGCAGGAGAGAAAGCTCTGAGTGGTTACATTTCACAACGTGGGACAGGATCACTGAGGACAATAAACACCAGCCTGTTTTACAAATAGGAACATGTAAGTTTTAAAACCTTCCTACTTCATGTATGTCTTCTCCAGATGGCCACATCAGCTAAGCTTAAACAAAAGCATTCAAAACCTACATCTCATGAGTATTTTCCAGAAAGAAGTACAGTTGAGGGGAAAAACCAAGTAAATAATGCAATAAATGGCCCAAATGAAACTCGACTAAGAAACAAAATGGAAGAGGCTCATTACACATTCTTCATGGGTTTTTTCCTTAGAAAAAATTATCTACAGGGCCACAAATTATAAACATGATAATTCTCCTACTATTATTGTCTATTTCTTTGTAAACAATAGACTACATACCAATGAAATAACTGAGTACATTTGTGCCTAGAATTCTTTGGATACATTAGAAATTGTCTACAGACAATGTCTACATCTGCACTTGTATCCAGAGCAGAGCCAAGATCCTACTTGGGCTTTCCATCTGCAAACACAGAAATACTGCAATAAACCTGCAGTATAAATACTCAGATTATTTGAATATTACAAATTTGAAATATTTTCTTTTCTTAATTTTTTTCCAAACTGGAGCTGGTGACCATCCCACCAAATTTCCCAATCCCCGTTTGAAACCTAACCACAAACAGAACCAGGTGGCACTTTTGTGAGGTGAAGATAAGGGTGTTTTATTTCTGGCATTGAAGTACAAAAATTAAATAGCATACCAACAAATCTGGCAAATTTTAAGTCCTTTAGTCCTCATTCCTCCTCTCTGAGCCTGGGACAAATGCAAACCTTACTCCACCTGCTGAGACATATCCCCTCTGATACCATGAGCAATAAGGTCCATTCCCCATTTACACACTGGGCAGGAAGGCCCAGGCTCAGTGGTTAGTGAATGCTCTATTTCACTGGGCTCCATGACTTTCTTTACTGAGTATTTCTTGGCTGGTACCTCTCATTCCTTCCCAAATGGTGCAGATCAGAACCAGAATAACTCTAACTGGGCGCTCCCCTGGAGGCTGTATGGTCTGTCAGGTGCTCAGGGCACAGCTAAGGTCTAAGTTAGGCCAGGCTGCTCAGGATCTTGCCTAATGCAGCACTAAATGCCTACAAGGATGGAGAGTCCACAAACTCCCTGAGTTTTCTGCTCCAGTGATTAATCCCATTAGCTGTGGATTTGTATCCAGCAGCGTTTCCATAGCTGCAATTGTGACTCTTCTGTCTCATCCTTTTGCTTTGCATCCCTGAGAAGAGTCTGGCCTGTAAAAATCACCTGAGAGGGAGCTGAGGGCAGCAACAAGATGTTCTCTGCCTTCTGCTCTCTGTGCTGAGCCACACCAGCTCCCTCAGCCCCTCTGGACACAGTCCAATGAAAACCATCTTGGTGGGTCTCTGTTGAGCCCCCACTGTTTGGCAGCATCCCTCTTGTCCTGGGATACCCCAAATGGGACTCACTACTTACAATGTGGCTCCACAAGTGCCACATGGAAAAGAGTAATGACTTCCCTCAACCGGCTGTCTGTGTCCATATTCCAAATGCTGTCTGTTTATTTTAGACTCCTTGATGATCTGGGAGTCAGCCTGGGCCACTGTCCAGCTTCTGTGTTCTCAGCTTTTTTTTCTTCAGTGTGTCTTCCAGCTTTTTGGGGGGAGGAAGAGGCACCAAAAGAAAAAAAAAAAGAAAAAAAAGAAAAAAAAAATCTTCCCTATCTGCCTCCTGCCTTGGGGTTCCTGCAGACATTTTTTTTCCCCTCCATACTGACCTCTAGCCTGTCCTTTCTCGAGTCACTCCCCAGCTGCACTAATTTTTAGCTTCCATCTAGCTGTCAGAGTCCCAGCCCCATCACATACTTTGTAGTCACGCTGTGTAGCCCAGAAATTGCAAATAACTGATGTGCTTGCTTTATGGCCACATGTCACATCTTTGTGCTTAAGCATGGAAGAACTTAGTTCAAAATCCAGACATAACACAGGGGTTTCCTGTACAGAAAGAACGTTTGCAAACAGCTTCCACATAGTCCCCTTGCATTAGGAACAGGAAATGCTCTGGTATCTCAACTGTTGCCATACAAAAGACTTCTAAGCTCTTAATTTTTAATACTCTTGGACAGTCACCAAGTTACTATATTCATCCTGGCAGCAAAGCACAGAAATTCCCTTCGTCTGGTACATGTGTTTTCTTGTCAGTGAGCAGGACCTAAGGAAAGAGCAATAGAAAATATGTACTGTGGTCATCTGTGATGTTGTTTCAGAAAAGTCTTGCAACAGAAACAGATTGAATGTATTCATACATTACTATGCACGAAGTTTGTCTCAGTTGTGTAGTAGCTGCAGAGAAACACAACCTCTGCAATGCATCCTTGCTGGTATTGATGCTGAGGTCTGACAAAAACCTTCCCTGCTTCACCAGCAATCATATTTCTTTGCTAGCTCACACATACCTCTTCTAACTGCAGAAGTACAGCCATGCAAGATAATTGTAGTTTTCTTGTTAATCTTAATGTAGCAAAAGCAATACCTGCATACTCATCCCTGGGCTGTGTTAATCATGGTTTATAGATGCCCTGCACCAGGTTTTGCAAGTTTTTTGGTACAATGCTGGCACTGTAAAGTGCTGCTGATATTAAGCCACCAGAGTTCTGGTGTATTTAGAAAACACAGTTATTCATAACTATTCTTTTGGGGTAAACTCTACTGCAGACAGTCATGCTGGCTTCCTCCAAAAGATTTGCTGAATTAAAGCTACTTTTGTCTATCAACTGTGTCCAATACCTGTGCTTGGGTTTGAAAGCTGTGAATACCTGCTTCATACTACCTGCTTTTCTGCTCTGTAGAAACTTAGATGTTTACTCCTTTTTTTTCACAGCTTCCTGTTCACAGACACAAGTGTGCCATGATTTGGGTCCATACAAATCAGAGACAAAGTTTGGAGCAGAACCTGCTTATTCACAATTAGGTGTTCAAGAACTGCCCCTTTTGTTCACGTTCTGCCTGTTTTTGTGTGGGTTTTTTTTTTTCCTAAAAGCAGCTGGTGAGCAAGAGGACCCAGACAATTTACTTCGCAGTAATTAAGCCCCAAGAGGTCACATGACTCACGCCTATCCCGTTCCCGCAGATGATTCCCATCAGGAGCCGGCAGGGATCTGCCTCTAGGAAGGCTCCCAAACAGATGCTTCTCACAGACGGTTTCTGCTTCTCTGTCACGTCTTTGCCTGGAAGGGAGCTGCAGGCTACACACGCCTGAGAGGGAAAAAAAAAAAAGGGCAGGGGAGACAGAGCTAGAAATTACCAAAGCCCCAGCAAACTACTGGAAATCAATGGTTAGCAGATCTTACAGGGAAGGGGGAGGAAATCACAGGTTGGCTTGGAGGGACTGCTGGGCTGCTGGTTAGACTCAAACCTCTAGGGATATAAGGATTGTCATGAGAAAACCTGGAGAACAGCGAAAGATTTCTTCATTGCATTACTCAGAGTCAGAATGCAAACTGTGTTTGTCCTTAATGCCAGGTTTGGTTTTGGCCCCATTATAAGATATTTGAGGCATGATTATATATAGGCATCAAAACGTTTTTTAAAATATTTTTTTGTTTGACCTTTGCTATAAAAGAAAACTATAAAGCCTCAGAGCTGTATCTCGAGGTGCGTGTTTATGACCATGCTGAACGATACAGAAGCACAGATTAGAGCAAGCTGTAGCTCCTCCTAGGGCAGTTTATATTTCTACTTTTTAAAAGTTAGACTGCTTGCTTTCTTTAAACTTTCAACATTGACAAAAGAAGCATTTAGTAACAGGTTTTTTTAACACGAAACACGATGCTTCGGCAATGGAACAAATATAATGCTGAAAATACATAAAATGTGAATTACTTTCATTTGTTTATATCTAACATTATAATTTAAGCTTGCTAATTAAGTTTCAATACCAATAACACTTTCAAAAAATATGAGACATGATTTAAACACCTATTGAAAGGAAATAAAAATGTCAATATTACATTAGTTTTCATGCTCCCATCTGCCAATGTTAATTCCCTTTCTATTTTAAGTAAGACTTGCAACCTAAATGGTGCAATAGCAATATTTGCTAACACAAGTTATTACATTAAGCAAAACCATTTCATTCAGGGTTTTTTCCCCAATGAGTTTTGCTAGATTTTGCTTTCATGTTATAATTGATAGCCACAGCTTTAACCATCGGAAAGAAGAACTGCTGCATTTAAATATAAGGCAAAAAGTCAGTAGATGAAGTCTCACTAGTACTGAATGATTTAGGATCAGAATCATTCCCACCTTCCTGAAGTTTCATCAATATTAAGACTACTTACAAGATTCATTTTCTATATGTTTGATTTTTTTTTCCTCAGGGAGTCAAGAGCTGATTTAAGCCTGAATTATTTGAAGGCACTTACTTGCTGCATTTGATTTTGACTGCAGCTTCCCTACCAGCCTCATGAAGTAAATTAGAAATCTTCTCATGGCAAGGCCAGCTTACAATGAGTTGCTATCTGCGTGACACCACTGTCATAATTTGGTTTATTTGGCAATGGTGGTTTGGATGAGCCCCAAATGAACTTGCTCTTTTTATGGAAAGCAACTACTTTCTTCTAAGAGTCTAAGAGTTAAAGTTGAAAGATGGGTCAGTATGGTCCAGACAATCTCTGTGCTATCATGTGTGTTATTAATTATCCTTCGTCCTTTATCTCCCATGTGATACATTCATTAGGCCGAAGCGTGTATTGCTTAATGAGACATTTGACTTTTTATTATGGTTTCCCAACTGTTCAGGGAAATTTATATTTGTAAGTTTAAAGTGCAGTCAAATTGACAGTGATGGACAGTTTGGCATTAGGCACTTTTTTCCAAGATTTAGTCCAACAGTGTCTTATTGAATGCAGCTGCAAAACTCAGATCTTACAGATGGTCACCACAATTCTCAGACACTAAAAAGCCAAGACATCGGTGCCAGCTTATGTAATGACCCTTAAAGTACTGACATGGACAAAAAACCCACGTGTTTTTACGGTGACTTTGGAAAGGGGGACCTTAACTGTGGGATGCTCACTGAGAGGTTGGTCTAAGCAGAGCTGAATGTGAGGGTGTACACTTTGTTGTGTGGCTGGAAGGTAACAGAGCCAGATTGTTAATGATAACTTTGCCATGGTGGTGGGAAAGAGGGACAGCAGATAATCTTTGCTCTAGTTTCTCTCCGGGGCACGTTGACTTTCTCAAGGCAAATAACGATAATTTTTTTTTTTGCATCTGAACACATAAACACTGTTTTTATTTTCTGTGGGCTGTTCTGCAGGGAAAGGAAAAAAAAAAAAAAGTCCAAATTGAGCTGCAGTCAGTAAACCAGGATTTTTTTCCCCTCTTCTTTCTGCATGCCTAGCTCTTATGGCTCATATTTCATGGAAGACCCAAACATAGCCTGTAATGGTTTGTAAAAACAACTGAGAGAGGAGGTTGTTCCAAGGTTTCTCATTTTTGTTCACTACAGTTGGAAATCCATCTTCCACTTCTAGTGGTCCTACTCTTTACTATGCCACTGACATCTTTACAGGTTGCTGGTTGCTGATTTTGAAGTCACAAAAGGACAGTTACAGACTGAAAAAGGAAATAAGAATTGGAGAGGCATAAACTTAGGTAACAAGGAGCAGATCCTATTTTTATACAAAGATAAGGGTTGCTGAACATTCAAAAGGGACAGAAGTTCCTCCTGACAAAATATAGTGATCTAATTCTCTCTGGTACTTCTTTGAGGCATCAGCACCTCCCTGAGAAGGAGGAGGAAACTGCACAATATTTTGAAGAGTAATGATCCAGCAGGCAGTTACACAAATGGCATAACCTCTCCTACAGCTCTGTACAACACTTTCTCTCAATTCTTCACTAAGCAAATGTTATGTGTGTAGAATTTATTTCAATGTGATAAAATTCTATTCCTTTGTTTCCCTAGTTACAGAGGTCTTGTTAAAAACTTCTAAGAACTGAATTTCTTGAAGTGTTTTGCATTAATTAATTGTATGTGCTTTAAATATGATTATTAAATAGTACTTGAACTATTATTAATATTTCATATTATATTTTAATGACATTTTTACTCTCTCAATAAAATGATAGAATTAAAAATGACATGGTCTCAATTTAATTTGGTCTATTAATAGGAAAATATACAATTATATATCTATCTATATATTTTGAGATTAATGTTTTGATAACAGGAAGCAGGGTAAGAGATACTAAGTTTTCTAGACGAATAGCTAAACCCTGTTCAACATTAGTTTAATAAAACCAAACCATGCCAATTTAAATCAGCTGCAGTTCTGGCCTGTGGCTATGTTGTTTTTCATTTGGACAGAGAGATGTGCAATACATCAATTAGTTATATAAAAAAAAAATGATACAAGGTTATTCAGCCAGAGAAATCAGTAAGCTGTTTGATTTTGCACTGTGGGTGATCTTGCAGTTTTTATTCCCAGAAAGAAAATAAGAAAATTGGTCTAAATGCTATATCCTCTGACCTATTTAAAAGAGCTTAGTAACATTAAAAAGTCACCACCACGGTGCAAAGCTGAAGGCTCTGAGTAAATGCCCAGTGCCTGGAGAAGTGGAGAGAGTTTGGGAGGTGAAAGGAAGAGCATATGACCTGCTGGGACAAGGAGAGTTCAGGCATGGGAAGAGGGGCATGAAAGCTCTGAAAGAAATAAAGGAAGGGAAGGAGGTTGGATGCAGGGGCAACTCACTTTGTAGATAACAAAAAAATTAGACCTTAGAATATGCAGTTGGGGTGGCACCCTCACACCTGAGATGAAACACAACTGCTGCCTGCCAGATACAACATTTATAGAACAGAAGAAGCTCCTGGTCCTCCACCTCTTGTGTTTTCTTCTGCTGGATCTCCCTTGCTGCTGCACTCCCTGGGGATTGTGAAGAATGTTTTAATAGTGCTGATGTCGTGACTCTGTTCTAACCAAAATAGTCACACTGCTCAGCCATCTTTTT